>LBFM01000278.1:6067-21155 GCA_000988765.1 Achipteria coleoptrata | reverse complement strand
TTTAAAAACTAATCCATTAATCCATTAAATCTTTTTTCTACTTTTTGTTTGTTTTTTCAATTAATATTCGAAATATCGGCCAAAAGGGCATCACTTTTATTGATAATTAATAGAAACGTTGTTTTTGAGTCAATCCTTTTAATAAATAAAAACACGTTTTTTAAATGTTTTTTAATTTATTGAATTTAAATACTTTTAATTGAGTTTTAATTGATTGATAAAATGGTATTCTTTACGTGTAATTCTTGTGGTGAATCACTTAAGAAGAATAAAGTGGACAAACATTTAAGTCAGTGTCGATCCAAATCAGTTTCGTGTGTCGATTGCGGCAAAGATTTCACGTAATTTTCATTTTATTTTTAAACTCATTTTAATGAAAATCTCATTTAATTTTTCAGTAGATATGACTTCCAATCACATAATCAGTGCATTTCTGAGGACCAAAAATATGGTGGACTCGACTATAAACCTAAAGATAATTCAACGAAAGGTAAAGCAAAACAGGAGGAATGGATTGAGGTTTGACTACAAAACGAGTGAACCATTTATTTGTTTATAATTTTCAATGGCTTTCAACAGAAAGTCAACGGAGCTATCAATGAATCCAAATGTGATGACCACATAAAGAATTCACTCAAACGACTCAGTGGTTACGACAACATTCCTCGAAAGAAACAAAAATTCTTTAATTTTGTTCGCAGTTCTATTGGACTCAGAAATGATTATTATGTCCTTCAGATGTGGAATGTCTTCGAAGGTATTCTCAAATCTGATTCAGATAACAATAACAACAATAATGGGAACCAAAAGGAAAGCACACAAAATGGAGTCAAAAGAGTTTCAAATGATTCAGAAATTAATGAAAAAAATAAAAAACAAAAATCAAAAGAAACTGAAAATAAAGAGCAAACAAAAGATGAGAACAGAACTGAAGTCAATGTAGAAAATAATAAAAGCAATGTTTCGAAGACACAACATTTTAACCGAACAGAAGACACAGAAGAAGACAACTTTGAAGTCAAACCAAAATTGAAAATTAAAAAAATTGTTATTCAAATCTTAGAGAATTCCGAAAACAATGAAATGTCAGTAAAAAAGTTGAAGAAAAAGGTATTTAACACTAATTTTTTATTTGATATAATCATATGATTAATATTTTCTAATATTATTCTTCAGACAATCAAAAGACTAAAATCAATGGACGAAAACCTATCGAAAGAATATATTGAATCAAAATTCTTGAGTAAATTAAAAAAGATTAAGAAAATTGAATTAAATGAAGAGAAAGTATCGCTTAAACGACAATAAATGTTTGCATTAAATCTTTTAAACCATTTATTATATGAATTTTGAATTTATTTTTAATTAAAGACTTATTTTTTGTCAATAAATTTGAATTTAAATTTTGAGAAAAGATTAGACACTTCGGGCGGCGGGAGGTCTATGACGGGGCACTTCACAAATAGGAGTGGTGTCTGTGATGGAGACGATATTAACGCCTCCCATTTGAAGACCTTTAATAGAAGACATTCTTCCGGGTCCTAAACCTCTGATACAAACGCGAACTGTTTTGTGTCCCATTCGAGTAATCCTTTGACTGAATGAGAGGGCAGTGGCCTGTGCCGCCACATTAGTTCCTTTGCGACAGTTTTTGAAGCCTTCCATACCACAGGAACGGCTCAGAATAAAAGGTCCGTCACTACTGCACAACGAGAATATTGTATTGTTTTTCGAAGTCTTGATATGAATTATCGGCAAATCTTTGTATGGAATTTCATCAAACAATCGGTTGGGAGTATCGGGTGTCGGGAATTCACATATTTTGTGGTACGCCCCCACTTCGAAGCGCTCCCCCTGATTGCCCTCATCTGCTTTTGGCAGACCTTTCAACATTGACCGCCGATCGCCTTCTTTCAAAAGGACAGCACTCGAGTGAAGACATGTCTTATTTATTTGAAATAAATTGTTTTGAGAATTGACTAAAAATGTAATTTTTGTTAATTGTCTCAAACATAACATAATTATTAATTAATATTTTGTAAACACAAATCAAATTATTTTTAAAGCGAGTCATTCATATAAGACATAATCTGTTTGAAAGTGAGGGCTCTTAAAGTTGATTATAAATTTGGTTAAACCTAAAGTTTTGGAACCGGTTTTTAAAGATATTAATTTTAGTCATTTATTGGATTAATAGATAATTATTGGTCAGTAGTGTCACACTTGTGGTCAAGCATTTAATTTTTTTATACTTTTATCACATTTTATTTATAATTTTAAGCAAAACATTTCATTTTTCAAATACAGTTTTTTAATTAATTTGATCCTAAATTAACTTTTATTTGAATAATTAAGTGGAAAAAGTTTGGATCATTTATTGGTTGATTTGTCGGCAATTTTGAAAATGTCAAACACTTTCACTTCATTTTTTGTGACGTCGACCCCAACTATCAGTTCAATGAAAGGTATTTTAATTATTGCCACAACTAATCAATATTTTATTCAAATATAATTTTTTGATTTGAAAATTAATATTTTAAAAACTATGAATTTTAGTCAAATAAATATTAATGAAAGGGATAATATGATCAGTGATTCATTGATCACTTAAAGTACTCTAGGCCAACTGGCCCTCAGCTACTCTAGGCTTAAATATTTTTAATCCTTTTGTTGATTTTTCTAAAGAATTTCAATCCATAGCTAATGATAGATCATATGATGTAGTAATCAATCCTTACGTTTATTAACAATCAATGTTTTACTAAACTAGTAGTCTATAAATCAGATAAAATCCATTTGAACTTTGATTTTAGGGAATAAATATTAAACGAAATAACAGTTTAAATGAGTGACTCTTTTATGACAAACCTTTTCAGTGCTTTGAATGCAACCAATGAACACAGGTTTTCACAATTCATATCCTATGCTATAAAAGGTTTTCGTACTTTTTATTTTAACAAAATTATGTTTTAAAAGCCTTATAATAAGTTTTAAATAGTATATAATTTGAATTAATGTTAAGCTTATATTTAATTTAGATTTAATCCAATCATTATTTGTCTGTCAAACGATTTGAACTGTTTTAGTGTTTTCACAATAATTGAAAGAATCGTTTGTTTTTAAATAACATTTAAATGTTTGAAAAGTTTTGAATATAAAGTGATTTAAAGGACAAAATCTGTTGATTTGTTTTAATATATATTTGTCTAAATTAGTTAAACATCTGTCGGAAGAGATTATGGACCCGGAGTTGGATCAGAAGAACCAATTAATTGCTCTCAAAAATGAATATCAGTTCAAAATCGATGACTTGGAAGCACTTCTTGATAATGAATTCAAAGATAAGAAGCGAATTCAAAGACAATTATCGGATCAAATGTCAACACTTGAAGAGTTGAGACGTATTCGTGACAATAGTGTAGAGTTGACTGCATTCGAGTCATTGAATGATAAGTTTGAATGTCTTTCCTCTGAATGTCTGGGATTACGAAAAACTATCGAATCATTGAATAAAAGTTTGAGTTCTGAAGAGAACCGAAACGAAGAACTTCTCATTCAAATCGACTCAAAAGAAAAAGAAATCAATAAATTGAAGACAAGTTTAGGCGAATGCGTCCACAAAATTAAAGAACAGATGAATCAAATCAATAGTTTTATTGATTCAAATAAAAAGATTTCTTATTTAGAGAATCAATTGGAGAGAGAAAGGGCTGACAACTCAAGATTTAAGGAACTGTTAAATGTCTGCAAAGAAGAACACCTCAAACACAATGAGTCAAACATTTCTGTCGACGATATTAACCAATCGATCAGTAATTATATGAATTCAAAGGGAGAGTCATTGGATTGTGTGGTAGACATCAAGTTATCTGAACTACAATTAGCCCTCAAAGACAAAGACTGTCAGCTTTTAAAAGCCAACGAAGAACTCATTGAAATGCATTCCGTTGTCGACAAAAGGCTTAAGAAATATAAAGAGAATTTCATTCAAAACAGAGAGAGTTTGATAGCAGAACAACAAAAATCTGATCGATTAGAATATGATCTCAAAAATCAAATCAATCAAAACAAACAAATGTCTCATAAAAACAAAGTATTACTCAATAAACTCGAGTCAAAAGAAGAAGAAATAAAAAGTTTGAAGAAAAGTTTGAGTCAAACTGAGCTGAAAATCCAAGAATTAAATCAAATGTCATTCAGTTTTAACAAATCTTCGAGTATTCGATTGCCGTCCGGAACAGGAAATCGATTTATGATGGCAGAGGAACAGGGTGAATTCATGGACGCTACACATTCACTGCTCAAACATTCGGAGTCTTCTATGGATATCTCTTCTATTGATGAGAAGCGAATGTCAATACTTCAAAGCCGTAATTCAATGGTTTTGCCTCATTTGAGAACTTCATACGCCGTTGAACTGCCTTTTATGAAAGAAGACGTCAAACCAGAAGATATTAGAGAGGGATTCACTTCCAATGATTCCCTTGTTTTCAAAAGTATTCAAAACTTGAGTTTTCACCGAAAAAGAGGAAAAAGCAACACATCTTTAATTTAATAGTTTTATTAAAAGTCTTGAATAAAGTTTAAAGTTTTTAACCCTTCATTCAGTTCACACAATCAACGAATTAGAAGAGTAAATATATATCGAATACTAGGGTTTGGGACCTGTTTTTGTTTCAATACTTTTGTTTATTTATTTTAATTTTATTTATATACTCTTTGTATTATCAACTCATTCATAAGGAAATGTCATTAATATTAATAATTGTTTATTACATTAAAATAGATTACCAAGATTAGCATAATTAAGCTTATAAATGATTATGCTCAAAATTGAGAGTTGAAAGTTCAAAGTGTCATAAAATCTTTATTACAAATCATATGTCACTAAATTCAGTATTGAATTAAAGTCTGTTTAATAAAAATGCAAAAAACATTAAATTATATGTTTAATAGATTCACATAAAACTAATTTTAATTTCAAATACAAACAACTATTATATCAAATGAAATGTCAAATAATTAAAGCAGAGTTTGAAAACCCCTTCAATAAAATCAAAGTTTAATTGATATAAACTTTGAGTGTTATAATGAAGAGTTTATTCGTTTTATTCCTCCGCTTTTCTGTATGAGTTCAGAGCACAGAATAGAGTCCAATATCTGCCAAAGAATACTGTTATTCAGTGCAAAATTATTACAACACATGAGCCTAATGTGAGACTAAAAATATCGATTCATAAGAATGAGAAGTGATTTTTCACTTCACAGGGGAGTCATCACAGAATTATCACTACTTTCAGTACAGACACAGAATATATAAACCGTAAAAAAATTTCAATTCATTAAACATTAAATTAATTCCGATTTTAAAAATGTTTTTAAATAAAAGCAAAAATCATATCTTTAAATGTTGTAAATTAAATAAATGTTTGTTTAAAAATAATAATCAAACCAATGATTGTTTGTTTCAATTTATTCCGATTTTAAGATCTTATTCACAAAAATCAGTATTAAATGCAAAACAAAATAAATTCAATTATAAATATTATCGTAATTTACATAATAGTTGTTATTATAAATCTCCTAAAAATTTTCTTAGAAGTAATCAAAACTTAGAAAATACCGACAATTTATTGAAGTAAGTAATGTGTCTATTTTATCATGTTCATTTTACATGACAATACTTTCATTAATCGACTGATTATTTAATTGATTTTAAATCACTAGAAATGAAGAACTGTTTGACCACTTATTTAAAATGTTTTCGGATGAGACACAACACCTAAATGTGGGAAAATTTTTGTCGGCTTTGGCTGAAAAGGGAATTAAGAAAACCGATCAAAGACTGGAAAAAATGGTCGAAAGACTCAAACAAATACTGGTTAAGAGAAAAGAGAGCGGAAATATTGAAGGACTCACTCTCGACAAAGAGCTGTGCAAAAGTGTTTTTGAAGACAATTTAATTCTGTTCAGTCGGGCCTTCAGAGACGACTTCGTTATTCCAGATTTCCCTGAGTTTTGTAAATACATCGAAGAATTTTATTGGAAATGTAAGGCCAACACAAGTGGAAATGTAGCAAGCTATATTCCACAATTGGCTAAGTTTAATCCAGGTCTGCCCTCTTTTTATCACTGTTTTGATGTTATCTCATATTATGTAATGTTATTAAACAGAATACTGGGGCGTAAGTGTCTGTACTGTCGACGGACAGAGATATTCAATCGGAGACACAACCATTCCGTTCACAATTCAGTCGACCGGAAAACCAATCAATTATGCGATCGCTTTGAATGAATTGGGAACAAACGAAGTGCACCGATACGTCGGTCAGGAGCCCAGCGGTCGGATGTTTAATGAATTGGTTTTAGATCACGAACGCAAACCTCATAATCCTATGGTTAACGCCGGCGCTATCGTTATCTGTTCTCTACTCATGTATTTAATTAAAGTAAAACACATTTAAACAAAAATATAAAATAATTTAAATTTAAGTAAATTTTTGGAATATTTTCCTAAAAAATAGCCCGAAATGAGAAACGCAGAGAAGTTTGATTGGGTTACCCATCAATTTAAGGCTTTGTGTGGAAACGAGTTCTTAGGCTTCAATAACGCGACCTTTTTATCAGAAAGAGAGGCCGCAGACAGAAATTTTGCGATCGCTTACTATATGAAAGAACACAAATGTTTCCCCAAAAAGGCTGTTCTTAAAGATATTATGGATTTCTATTTTCAGGTTTTAAGTCATTCATTCATTCATTCATTGACTGCTTTTTTAAAAATTCATATAAATTGTCAACAGATGTGTTCTCTTGAAGTGAACTGTCATTCTGTGAGTGTTATGGCATCGACTCTCGCCAATGGAGGTATTTGTCCCGTCACTAATCAGATAATAGTAAGCAATGCCTCAGTTCGCGACTGTCTATCACTTATGCATTCCTGTGGAATGTATGACTATTCCGGTCACTTTGCCTTTAGAGTAGGTCTTCCCACCAAATCTGGTAATATTTTTTTCAAAAGGAATAATAAAATTTGTCTTAAATTAAAGCTTTATTGTGAAACAGGAGTGTCGGGCTCTATGATGGTTGTAGTGCCTAATGTTATGGGGATATGTCTCTGGTCTCCACCACTCGATACTTACGGCAATTCTGTGAGAGGAGTAGAGTTTTGTGAAGAATTGATATCAGTCTTCAATTTCCATCATTACGACAATCTCTTCCATTCATTACATAAAAGGGATCCGCGAAAGAAGAACTTCGGATCAAAATTTATTAAATAGAATTCTATACAAAAGCAATGTTTTTATGTTTTCATATCAAATAATAGAAAGTCTTCACTCATTTATCGTACATTGACTTCAAAACTAAATATTAATAACAATTTTATTTTGTGAACAAACATATAATGACTGAAAACATTTTTCTTTAGTTTAAATTCAAAATATTATCTCAAATAAAACGAATGAAAATTTAGAAAAGTCTCAAAAAGTTATTTATTTAAATAAATTGAAAAATATATAAAATATCCATAAATTGATACTTAGTCTTAAAATATTATATAATTAATTGATTTAATATTAGGACTAAATTTGAATTAAAATTATTGAACAATAAATTGTGCGAAAAAGTTAACAAAACCAATGATTACAATAAAATAGAGAAAAATATATTGAATTATAGGAATGGGTCGGTCTGTCATTCGTTTGGCTTTTAGATAAGTGAGTGGCGGCAGACTGAATATATATACCAGCGCTGAGAATGAGCCACAATAACGGATAATTGTTCCGATGTGTGGGTAATAGAGTGCGAACGACAGACAAACACTAATTAGAACTACATTTAGACATATTATGTGTATATATCGGGGACTGGTATTTGGTATCAATAAATGCATTACTTGTATTCTAAGCATTAAAACGAGGAGAGGATAAAGACTGAACACTTGGAGTAAAAGAAATGCTCGCGTAATGAACGCAAGAATATCATTGCTCTCAAAATTGTCCAAAAAGTTATCTTTCAAACAGTCTTTACTTATGGGAAAACTTATGTAAATCATTGACGCTATCATTAGATAAGTAAATCCGACCAAAAGATAAGCGATTCCCAAATCTCGTCTATTGTTTTGTTGGTTTCTGTTTGTCCGCAACAGAGATATAACACAATTGTGGACAAAGAGAGCCAAACCTAATATTCCAGACATTACCGGGAAATTCCAATCAAAGAGTTTTGTGTAATGAATATCATTGACATTAGAGAACTCTACATTAATTGGACCCCATTTTAAGGCCTTATATGCGGCGAATGTCAGCAAATATATCACTGAAACACTTCCAACGACATTGAATTTCATGAAGAAATTGGCTGACTTTAGACTAATTACTGGTGCCATCAGAACAGCCAATAGAAAAGGCACGACACGACTCAGATCATTGAAAAGCAAATTATCACTATTTGTTGAACTATTGGTATCATTGGTGTTATGATTGTTGTCATCAAAACAGATCACTTCAGACATATTCGTAGAAATGGGAACCTTTTGACCGATTGTTTGATAAATGAATGTAATTATGTGTTCCAAGAAATTACTCATTAGAACCCAATACACAATACATCCACCGATTAATGTCGTCAGAGATGCGAATAAAGATATTATGTGTGCGAACCGTCCCAACAGATGATAGACCTGTAATACTTGTAATACTTTTGATTAAAATCAAATACTTTTGTTAAAAGCAATGTATGACTGACCGCATCACTGAATTCAATGACATTTAATTTAACCATTTTTGGTATCGAAATAATTAAGTTCGCGGTATAACAACATATGCCGACCATTGCTATTAAGAGTATAAACCCACAGACGAGACCAGCTCTATGTAGAGCCCATGGAAGGCAGAGAAGAGATGTTCCCATAAGCATATTCCAAATGGCAAATATTGTGACAAAACTGCTCTGTTGTCTAACTTTAGAACTGCCATCGCTTTCAAAAGGAATGGCAATTCTGGGAATATAGAAATACCAGGGAATTACGTGATCCGGTATTTGGAGTCTATTTGAATCTATGAGTCCCGAGTGGGCGCCCGACAGACGGTTGTAATAACGGTACCGATTGTAGGCAATACTGGCCTCACTTACGTCTTGATTGCCATAATAAAGTTGACCGATATTTTGGTGGTCAGGCGGGTAGTGATACGGACGACGACTTGACGTCACTGAAGATGAAAACTCAGTGGATGTGAGCGCACAACCGATAGTATTGTAATTAATTCCCAGTTCTTGTCTCTCACTCCTGAGTAAAGGAGTCAAAGAGTTGGCGCTATTCTGACCGCTCTTCAGATCGTTTTGCATCACTTCTCAAACCAATAATTGGTTCCCTTTTTTCAATTGAAAACTATTTATTTGTAACCAAATCTGAAAAACATATATTAAATAAACTTTGAATGCATTTCTCTTTTCAAGTCTTCTCTTAAATAATAAATAGATTTTCATATATTGTTATCATTTAATGTCTTTTAATTTTTATCGTTATATTTGCAGATATTTTGTAAACACATTTTAGTTTCAAAGACATCAAAAACCAATGCATTTATCAGTTGTTTGTATTGTTTTTTCACAAAAAGACCAAAACCTGTAATCAATTTATTTAATTATTTATTTAAAGTGTTATTGAATATCACTTTTCTTACCAAAACATAAATTGGAGCAAAACTTTTGCAAAAAACAAATAAAAATTAACAAAAAAAGATATTCAAATCAACAGAAAACAAATGCCAAACAAATGAACGCTTTTTTAAATGAGAGAAATTTAAGGCTTTTTTGTGTAAAATAATAAATGAGTAAAAAGTGACAAAAAAGTGTTATGAAATTGAATGCGATATTAAATTTAATATATATTTCATAACATATTTTATTTTATAACTGATTTGTCACTCGATTTGAATGAATCAATCTGTGAGTCAATAAATATCTTGATTTATCATTGATTCGCCGAAAATATAAATGAGAACATTTGAAAAACAAATAACAAACTTGAGCTGAAGTTCAACTTCAATGACCTTACAAAATTTTCCCATCATTTATATTAAAGGTAGAGATGTCTGAAACTTTTCATATCATTTTACCGAACATCTGATCATTGATTTGAAAGTGTGAACAGAGAACCGACTTTTTATTAGAAATATTAGTCAACATCTCTATAGTGCTATTCACTACTCACATATGTTTTTGTTATTTTCAGTTTAAAATCCATTAAAATTTGATTTAAATTAAACTGAAATTTATTTCTGTCTTAAGATATCGATAAATACCTGTATTTTTCAAAATAAATTGAAGACATTTTAAAACAATATAAACTGAATTAAAGTGAAAAAGTATAAAAAGTAATCTGGGTGGTCTTCTAATGAGAGTTTTGATTAGTTTGAGTCTTAATGGATGATATTATTTGCGAAACAAAACAACAAATTACTCATACCTTTAATCAATATGAGTTCAACAGTTAAAACAAAAACAAGACTTCATTTTAATAATTGTCTTCAAACGGATCCACCGATTCATAAGAAAATCAAAACAAAAAATGATTTATTACTTAATGATAATGAGTTGAATCCATTAAACACCGAAAAGAGTCCTTATTTTGTATCCGATGACAGACTTTCGGTTGAATTCTTTCAAAACAAGTCATGCATTGAGTTATCGAAAGCACTTTTGGGACAAATATTGTGTCGAAGACTATCAATAAATGGACCGATTCTTAAGGGAAGGATTGTTGAAACGGAAGCGTATTTGGGTTTTCAAGACAAGGCTTGTATGACATTTGGTGGCAGAAGAACCGAACGCAACGAACCGATGTATATGAGTGTCGGAACCTGTTTTGTATACTTCACTTATGGTATGTATCACTGTTTCAATTTGTCGTCTGAAGGCGAGGGCGCAGCTGTTCTCCTAAGAGCTGTTCAACCATTAGTGGGCATCGATTCGATGCAAAAACTAAGAATTGATTCTTCAAAAGGAAAAAAACGGAACAATTGTGAAGAATATAAACTTAAAATGTTAGCCAACGGACCCTCAAAGTTATGTATGGCTTTCGATATCAATAAGAATAACACAAACAAAGTAGACATCACTGACAGTGAACTTATTTGGATAGAAAGAGGAGATACCATTCCTCCCGAATGTATTATTAGTGCTAAACGTATTGGTATTCCCCGCGCAGGCGAATGGACTGACAAACTGTTGAGGTTTTACGTAAAGGACTGTGAATTCGTTAGCCATAAGTGAAATACCATTAGTTTTTGTCAAATATTTTGTTTATCTTTCAGTTTAATTGATTTATTTGTGATTTATTTTTAAACATTTAATATATTTATATAAATATTTCATAAAACTATTGAAATATACGTTTTTAGTCATTAATTAAAATCATTTTTATTAATACGAATTGAATTCAGGTTTTGATATTTTCATTGAAATATTTAATTGATTTAAAATATTTTGTTTTGCATATAATTATTGAAACAAAAGTAATCATTAAAATCAAATTAAAACTAATTATTATTTTTATAATTAAAGCTAAAATCTATAGTAAATAGAATTTGTTGATCGGAATCAGTAATTATCTAAATTGTGAATCATTTTATTAATTATTAATGTTTTACGTATTCATTGATTGCTTTTTTATGCCAATGCCTGCGAGGGATTGGATGGCATTCCATCCACTACTTTGGTGGTAGAGTTTAGCGACAAATATAAATGCTTTTAACCCGAATTACTAAATAAAATACATTAAAATATTTATTAGTGATTTGTTTTTATTAAATATAAAACTAAAATAAAATTGTTATCAATTCATATCATTGACTGCTCTTTTAGTATCCATTTCTCAACAAAAATACACAAAAATATTTTGATCGTATGTTCCACTTCTTTCTTAACTTTTGATGTTATTTATTAAAAACCATTTCCTCTTCGACTCGACTTATAGTCTGAGGATTTGTTGTGTTTTTTATTTGAAGAAAAATGTAATTTATTTAATAAAAAAGATTTAACCCAAAAGTTTGACAAAAAAGGAATAACTGATAAAACCATTGATACTAAAGGTCTTTATGTCTGCTAACAATTGGTTCTTATGTGGAAAATAAAAAAAAGGTTTTGGGCAGAGAATGCGATCCCAGCCCACAATCCATCATAAATATACATAAGTATTAAAAAGATCAACAAAACACCGGTCACCTGAAGGCTGTTCCTACTGAGAGAACTGGCACTCACTTGTAGTGCTTCGGTGTGTACTTCACAAGACTTTAATCTGATAGCATTTGCCCGCGAAAAGGGCTCAGAGTCTAAGAGTCGCCGATAGTAGTGACTGACTGGTGAGACATCGGTTTATTTCCACATTACATAAAACGAGTCAGAAGTGAACGGTTTGGTTGTGTCTCAACTGTATTATTGCGGTTCATATCTATTGTCTAATAAATACGAGTCTCGCAAATATACGATGAAATCCATTTGACAGCAATTCTTAAGAGTCTTAAGCTTTGAATGATTCGCTTTAACTTATCAGTTGTCGTACAAAAACGAATTAATTAAAGACTCAAAGAAACGGTCACTTCTATTATTCAAATGTTACTCAAGTATTGCTATCTGCGGGTGGGGTTCGGCTACAAAACCTCCACAAAAACTCAACAACAAATCTAAGGTTAAGAAGAAAAAGAAGATCCAAAAGCAAAAACCAAACGACACATTACGAGGCAATCAAATACAGAAAAAAGTTTTGGCGACAACTTTGCTCACAAACAGGATATTCGTGTAATTCTATCAGAAAAACTCAATAAAAATATTTTCCTTCTGATTATTCTCTTATAATATTTTGGTTTTAATTCAAATCCTCTTTCATATTATTAACTGATATTTAAAAAGAGATTTCTGAAGAAAAATAATGACTCGAAAAAATGTTTGCCTTAAAAGAAATCTTTATTGCATTTTATGGACAAATCGTCGCAAAGAAGTAAAACTTTTTTGAACTTTTTTTATTAGTTGTTTGTATTGATTGTCCGTTCAATTCATTGGTGGTCTTACTTTCGCTTTTCATGTCTATTAGATTTCAAAAATTTTTTATATGAAAAACATTTTTCCTCTGAACTGTATTTCCTGTGGTTTTCATTTATGTTGAGATAAATTATAAATTCATTTCAACCTTCAAATAACTCAAAGGATCTACAATTGTATTATTATTTGTGATTTATTATCGCAGTTATTAGCATATTGTCTATATAGGTAGGAGAGGGTAGACACATATTGAGGGCCAACAGTACTTCACGTGAGTTATACTAATTTTTTAAAGTTGCAAACAGAGCAGTAGAGCCAGCGGTGGAAAGCATTGTTTGAGAGCCGACTGTCTATCTCTCTGTCATTCATTTATTTAATCGTTCATTTAGTTCACCCTCTCTTCCCAGTAAGTGGTCGTCACTTCAATATATAATTTTTGGGATTCCATCGATGGTTACGTCACCCAAACATTCAAACAAATCAATTGGTATTTGAATGTTAGCACAACTTTTCCACATCTGGTTTACTGTACTGTCAATGCGTGGGTTTAAACAAAAAATTGTCCCAACCATTAGTGGAGAGCCTTATTTTGGATAGCGTGTAATTAAATGGACTTGCTCATTTGCTTGTTTGCGTCTATTGTTTCAAAAATATTTCAATGATTTTCATTATGTTATCCAAACCTAAAATATTTAAACTAAAAAAATTCGTTTAATTAACAAAAGAAGAGAAGAGAAGACCCAAACAAAAAGCATATAATTTTTCAACTATTTTTTGCCGGTTCCTCTTCTCTCATAGTTTTGTCTAATGGTTTATAGTTAGTGA
The DNA here is from genome assembly GCA_000988765.1 of Achipteria coleoptrata. Taxonomy (NCBI): domain Eukaryota; kingdom Metazoa; phylum Arthropoda; class Arachnida; order Sarcoptiformes; family Achipteriidae; genus Achipteria; species Achipteria coleoptrata. The sequence continues at coordinate 7,292 of LBFM01000278.1, read as the reverse complement.
GTGATTGAGCGCCGGGATAGAGGGGAGAGTGTCGACAAAGTTTAGGCTAAGATTGCGAGCCCAAGAGGTACTCCTCCTTTAAAGGCGTATTATTGGTGTTGTTTGAAGTTTTCCCTAAGTTTTGCAAAGAGTGAGAGTAGAGTGGAATAACTGCTATGGAATAAGTGAATGAAGAACTGAGAGTTCATATCATAGTATCTGATCCTCAATCGCTTCAACAGAATGTGTGGAAAGTTGTTTGGTTTCAACTCTATATAAAAGTTATATTACTATTAAAAATACAGTTCAAGTGTTTGATGTGAGTCACAAAAACCTTTGGAGGCAATGGGAGGCAACAACTATACACTGGCGAACAACTGATTGCACAGGTATTAGTCATCATCGATTTGGAACCGACTCAACAACGATAACTGCTGTAAGTATTTGTAACTTTTATCCTCAACCCATTCATTCAATTCATTGAATATATCGTGTTTTGTCTGTCAATTGAATTGTATAACACATATACGTGACGACTCCTAATTAGACATTAGAGCCGGTCCTCTCATCTACTCCAAAGTCTATTATGAACCCACTTTAGACAAACAGGTGTACAACAGTTCCCGAATTATTATTATTATGGGATTAGTTTCCAGTTCAGAGTACTTATTAAGCTGTGCCTCAATTTTTTAGTCTTCAATGTTTCGGACGCTTTTCATAACATATACTGTAAGTGAAAGTTAACTAAACTTTTGTTTTTTATTCTTATAATTAGCAGACATTTCAAAGTGTTTTTGTTAATCAAATGTTTGAGAACAGAGTTTTTAAACAACAAAATAGCTGTCAATCTATTAAATGTAATCTCAATTCGATCATCAATTGAGACAAATGAATGTTTTTTGTCATTTTCAGGCATTTAGTCAGTGAATGTGTGTGCCATAGGGTGTATGTCCTCATTGGCGCCATTCATTTCAATGCAGTAGTAACTGAAAACTACCAGAGCTAATAGCAGTGGCTTCAGTTTGTTATCACACTTTTTGGTCGTCTTTTTTTGGATGCATTTCTTGTTATCAGATCACAAAATACAGGAATCGTATGTTTCAAATGTAAACCTAAGGGTTTTTAAGGTTAAGGTCGAGAAAAACGTTTTGAAACCATGAGTCCATCGAAATTTTGTATACTCTTTTGCACAGAATAAATACTCTTTTTGAGTGACTTGTTATGTGCCAATTGACTTAACTTTAGA
>LBFM01000275.1:49649-60161 GCA_000988765.1 Achipteria coleoptrata | reverse complement strand
ATACTCTAATAATTAGTATTTAGTCTAATATTAATAAATTTGTTATTATTTTGAATCAAATAAATAAATGTTTGCAAAGAATTTCCAATTTTTGAATTACAAATAATTTTATTTAATTTAAATCAAATAATTATAAAAAATATTGAATTCCCTCTAATTTTTGAGTGAAATTAATCAATACTTAAACTAATATTAGAATGAATTCGATATTTAATTTTAATGAATGAATGCCTATATTTGTGAATATTATCCGAATATTCGTGAGTTCTATAATATTATTAGTTGTCGTTTGCATCCAATATAGACATACTGTACGCCAAATCCCAGTAGTGTTCCACCGAATGGTTTTTGAAGAGTTCGCGAGCGAACGACTCATTAGGGCTGAGCTTGAATTTGACGTCACCGAAGACACGCGATTTAGAAGTTCCCTCCCATACGAGGAAACATTTGTTTTCAATTTTTTCTCCCGTTTCCGCTTAAAAGCAAATCAATGTATAAAATATAAGAATTGTGTAACAAATAGTGAAATCAAGTCTTACTGCCATCTTTGGAGGCCTGTTCTTCTCCCCACTTAATCCTATTTAACATCAAATGTTTGAACTTTTTCTGTTGTTTGGGTCCGCCTTCGACTACAATAACATTTACGTTACGGTAGAGAACAATGACTCCACTCATCAATAGTTGTTTGATATTTGCCTCGACTTTGAATTTCTTCGACTGATTACTTAAATTAAGAACTCTATAAACCGCGACACAGACCCCAAGAGTTGTGTCCTCTTTTATTTTCTTTATCTTCTTTTGTTTCTTTTGTTCTGCAGTCAGTTTTCGAGAAGCGTTCGCCTCTTCGTGTGCTCTAAACGATTAGATAATTGATTAACAAATCACTGCAATTGATTTAAATGACTAACTTTTGGCGTTTCACTATTTGTTCCCTAACGTGCGCTTCAATTTTTGTGGGGTCCTGTACTGCCTGTTGTCCCAAAACTCTCATCATATTAGACATCTTAACTTTAGGTTCTGGCGGTGGTTCCAAACCGATTCGTATCTTTTCCTGTTTCTCTTTCCAGGTCTCTCTCCTGTTCTGTCGCCGCAATTTTTTTCGTTCTTTTTTAGTCAGAAATACCGGCAATAAAATAGGTTTTGTCGGTTCGCCTGAAATTAATTAAATACTAATCAATAATAGACTAAATTAAAGAATGAATTACAGGGAGGTTTCATTTGGATCGGGTGTTCCACTAAATGAGTGATTCCATCGTATTTGTCCACAGCTTTTGATTCGTTTTCAATACAACTGACATAACTATAAAATAATGAATAAATGAGTGAACAAAACAATAAATCAAAGTATAAAACCTGTTATCTTTGAGTACGAAACTATCCCACCATTCGATGTCTGGAATGTCGTCCTCTTTCTGTGTAAAACAAAGTGACATTCGTTGCGATCAAAAACAGCCATTTCTAATGTCGAGCATAAAAATAGGCGAATATTCAAAGAATAACGGTTTGTAATGAAAGCCACTTACCATTTGCTTCTTCGGCACAATAGAACTCAAGAGTGCCAGACGTGCAGCAGAACTAATGCCAGTCTTTTTGGCAACGGATGCGATCTCTTTCTGTAGTTTTTCCAATTGAGCCTAAAATTTATTCAAATATTATATTAAAAATGAATAAATAAATAAAAGCGAAGAATACTTTAGTCCTAAGTTTCTGTCCTAAGCTTTCAAACGTTCCCTTTTCATGAAATTTAAAGTTTCTCTTCGGACGGACCGCAGACTTGAGGCTAACTCTTCCGTCAAAGAATGAATGTTCAGACGTGTCGTCCGTTTGTTTTTCTTGTTTTAATTTAATGAACTGTTCCTTCTTTTGGACCCTAATATTTGCTTTTAGTGTTGGCATTCTTTGGATCAATTCTACGACATTACCACTCGAGTCAACAGTCCTTCCCTCTGCGTTCAGTATAAGAGGAGTAGGTTTTCCTGTTTTTGATTTGTCTGTGTTTTCACTAAAAAAATAAGAATTAGAAACAGAATTAAATTAAACAAAACTAATCATACGATTCATTAGTTGTCCCTAAATTGGGTCTATTTGAGAGACGGGCCTGAATTTGAGCGGTTAACTGAGCTATTCGTGTCTTGTGGTCCATGTCTGGCATTGTCATCGCCGGTGGTTGAGGTGTGTTCACAGTTGCAATCATTGGTGGTATTGGAGTTCCGATCTGTTCAACACATTTAACACAAATTAATGGAAATTCAATTAAATTAAAATTAAGTTTACGTTAAGTTTTCGTTTTCTTTCTTCAATTTGTTTGCGGACGTCAGCCATCATTCTCTGCACTTCCGTTTGAGATAATTGATTATTCGATGGATCCAATCCATTATCAACTGAATTATTGTCTTCATTATTGTTATTATTATTATTAATTCCATTATTGATATCAATCGGAAGCGAAGAATCGGCGAAACGAGACTTTTTCTGACCGTTTCCGACCATTTTTAACACTATTTTATTGTCTATAAATACAAACAAAATAAAGAGTTTAAGTAAACCATAAATTAATACATTTTAATACATTTTAATCAATTTAAAAGTCACCGACAATTAAATCTATAGATATATTCTTAGACATTGCACTGAAAACAAGCTCAGGATTAAAATCATAATTTATTTAAATGAAAATAATTATACTGTATCTAGGTTATTTATTATTATTTTTAATTAATTGTAAATAACCAATTAAATACTTAAAAGTTAATTTTACCTCTTTATTAATCGGGAAATAAATGTTATTTAATAATTGATAATTAATTGAATAAAAGCCGTGTTTACAAGATTCACATATTTGAAGGGATCATTTACTCACTAACAATAAACATGATCATTTAAAATATTTAAAATCAATTTATAAGAAAATGATTTGTTTATAATTAAATATTTGGTTGCACTCATTTATTATTTAACACAAGTTAGTCATTGGTTTAAAGTAAACATAATTATTAAATTCAATCCAAATAATTATTTAATAGTAATTAAATTTTTATAGAAAAATATTGAAAATAAGTAAAAACCCCTAAACTATAAGAAAAGCGCCAAAATTTCGTCAATTGTTTAGATTTCAATGTTTTTGTTTTTGTTTTAATTGTATTTTTAATTTAAATACATTTAATTTTCAAATAATTAATTTTTATATAATTTTTTGTTATAATTATTGTTATTATGGAAAGCGTTTCATTGAATCTCGAATTAGATCCAAATGAAGACGAAGAAGATATCGAAGATCGACAAAAAGAAGTAAATTTTAAGATAATTTGTTGATATTTTTACTTAATTTATGACAAATACAAATCACTTCATCAGATCCAAGGATTGCTTTCTACTGCTTTTGATGACTTAAGCTCTTTGAGCGAAGACGAGGACGAATCCAATGATTACAAGAAATTTACCATTAATTGTGATGACGACAAAAATTATCTCAAAACTAATGGAAACCATTGGCACAAACACTCAAACGGCTTGACGTCAACTCCTCGTCTTAACAACCATTCAGTCAATAATTATAAATCAAATTTTTGGTCAAAATCTAATGGAAATTTCAATGTCAGTGACATTCTTGAAGACGAAGAAGAAGAAGAAGAGCTAAATAGAGATAATTGTAAGACCAGAGATGAAGAGGAAGAAGACAATAATCATAACGATATGTGTCCGGGACTTAAAAATGTTAAAATTAACGCTCATTTGAGTGATAAAAGTGTTTCTCTCGAAAATGAAAGATCAGAAACCAATAGCCAAATGTTTGGATCTACTGAAAGATGTTTTAGTGAAAGACAGGTCCAGTTATTAATAGAAGAAAATCAAAGATTAAGCAATGAATTAATTATTTCACAGCAAAAGTTATCTACAATTAATGGTAATTATGAGGGACTTCAGTATAGACTCAAAGAATTGGATAAAATGAATGCCGAAAAAGAGAATCAATTGGTTAAACTCGAGGCACAAATCAGAGCTTTGGAATTGAATATCAAAGTCGAAAAAGAAACCAAAGAAGAATTGCAGAGAAAACTATCTGTTTGTGAGTCGACAATAGAATCACTTCACTACCAATTGAGAGAAATTGGAAAAAGCGATTGTCTGGTCAGAGCTCAAGAATCTCATCAATCAGTTGTCAATAGTTTGAAAGCAAAGTATGAAAACGAAATGATTTTAGTTAAGGGAGAGATCGAAGGACTCAGACATGAATTGAATTCAAAAAACAGTGAAATAATTGCCATAAATAGTGAATTAGAGAGAAAAAGAGTCGAAATGAATGACAATATTTTCAAAGAACAGTTAAAAGATATGATTAAAGTGACTAAAGATTTGTGGGAACAGGAAATGAAAGATAGAATTGAAAGCGATATGAAAACTGTTATTGAATTACATGAAAAGAAATGGACTAAAAGTGCTGAACAAGAGATTAATAATTTAAGGAATAAATGGGAACAGGAATTACAAACAGAAATCTTTCAAATAACAGAGTTTTTAAAAATTAAAGCTAAATTGAGTGCCGGCACTTTACCTGAAAGGGTTGGCCTTAGATTTGTTCCACTTTTAAATCTATGGCGAGCTTTAGAAGAGTCGTGTGATTCAAAAGAAGAGACACTTAGAATACAAATCGAAAAATTAAAAGAAGCGAAACAACAATTAGAAGAAGCGTTGAATGAGTCGCGTCATAACCGGACCACTACTCCTACTAACTGTCCATCAAATGAACAGATATTCAAAGAATTAAGAACTGAATTAACAAAAGTGAACGAAGAGGCGATTCTAATGAAACAAAAGCTAAATAAATACAAACAACACTATCACAGACTCGTCAAAACACATCAAAACGAAATACTAAGAATTAAAGAGGAATTCGCAGACATTCTTCAAGCGTTTAAACCGGATTTTAAATGACAATAACTCTGGTATACAATACATACCAAATATTTCATTTTGTAAATAGTAATCAAATAAAACATTTCTTTATAAATATTTCATTTTATATTCAATTATAAAAAACAATTTTCTAATTTTTAATCCAAGATTTTAGAGGAGATTATTGTAAATAAAAATATATAATAAATAAATTTAAATAATTATTTGCATTAAATACTTATAATTTTATTTAATAAATTAAAGATTTTTTTGATACCATTTGTATAAAAACTCTTTTATGGCTATAACCCAGAAATGGGTTCAAAAATAAAGTGATGAGAATTTGTTAAATAAATCGATTGGCCTTTGATTTTGTGTTTTAAGATATTTGTTGGGTTTGTTTGTTGTGATTCATTGATATTAAAAATATTTTTGATTAATTGGAGTTTTAATGAAAAGATTTTGGTATAAAATAGAGTCTAAAAGTGAATCTCAATATTGAATTGTCTAAAATAAATGATAAACAATGAGAGCAATGTTTTGCTGGTTTAAAATGTTTCGCACAAACGGAGAGAAGAGATCTAAAGTTTACATTTGATTAGAGGATCCGCCCATTCATATGACGTGTGTCCGGTCGTAGCCATTGATTGGGTGATCACTGCCTTCAGTCGCGCGCTCTGAGAGCCTATGCTTTGCTGTAAGACTCGACTGAAGCGAATGCATTGAAAGCTATATTTTGAACACAAGTCGTATTGAATTCATTGTATGACTGCTGTTGTGAAGACAAGACCGGCATTGAAGACATTGAAGGCATTGCATTAGTTATTAGTTTATTCTCTTCTAATTAATTATCGCCACAAATGGAGAAACGGATTGAACTCGAAAAGAGGGGCAGAAATGCCAGTCAGGTCTGTAGTATTTGATTCATTTCTTTGATTATCTCTTTATGACATTCCCTAACAAACCATTTGAGACATTGATTGCAATCAGTTGTAGTCAAACAACACAAACATCAATGCCTTCAATACATAAACCATTTGCCAACACGTGATGACTGACTAAATGACAATCCATTTATTTGATAAACAATTTCATCTGTTCTTCATTTTTCTAAATATTCTTCGACTTTCAATAACCACTTTTTATCTATTGATTTGATTCTCAAAAAATACAATTGAATTGCAGTCAATTCCTTATATTTTTAAACTAATTATTAATTAATGTTTTGATTGTCTTAAATATTGTGGTAAACCATTAATTTGGGTGAAGTCGAAGAGAGGAACCGCTTATAAAACATATGATAGACTTTTAATAAGTTTTATATCAATTTTATGCAAAAATTTTGTTTTGTTTGTCTCAAAACAGTTATAAATTAGTGTTTAATATAATTTGCAATTGTTTTGAGTGAAAGTCACTGATGTCAGAGTGATTTGATTGCAAAGACAAACCGATTTGAGGACCGGTATTGATGTCCTTGGATTCGGTTGGACTAAATTAGACTCGCATTGGATTGAATGCATTGATTGATATTGAATTGTATGCTATCTATTGGACAGACTGTGAAGTCAGCCATATTTGAAACAAAACGTCTCTATTTGTGCACAAAAAACAAAAGGATTTAAAAACAAATCGCAATTAAGTCTCACCCGAATAGCTATCAACTGAGCGATCGGTTTGTCCTCAAATCACTTTAGAGTGGATTCTATGACCGATTTCGGGAGTCATTTGATTAGTAAAACGTGGCGTACATTCATATCATTGATGGGGAGTTGGCTTTGAATGCATGCCTTCAAACACTGGGCACAGCATAACAGCCATCGGAGCTCTACTAAAGTGCGCCTTAACTCAAATGCCTCTCTTTATATATGAGTGAAATGAATAAAATGTAAACTATTTTCTGACTCAAAACCTTCTCTTCTGCTCTTCTATTGCTTTCACTCACTTTGTCTTCAAATGACAACAAACTTACTGTCATTTTATTGTTTTCTCATTTATTTGTTTTCTTTAAATCCATTATATTTTAGTTCTTATTTTGATTGAAATTTGAAAACAAAATCTATGGAAAAGATGTGAAAAGTGGTAAACAATTAAACCTAACTTTCAATCTAAACGTTAGTAACAAATGGGTTGTTAATCGCAATCTCTGTTGACGTCACCTGATTTGCCATTTGTTTAGTCCCTAACATTCCCTCCACTTCTATACCACTCCACGACTTGTTTTTCATGTTAAGCGCAAAATCACTCATTACTTCACTTCTAGAGAACATAATTTAGGTCTCAAAACATTAGTTTACAATTGAATACAAAATAGCATTACATTAAAAATCGATTGAAACACAAAAACATTTTTTTTAATTCAATACAAATGAAATAATTTGCAGATAAAAGACTTAAATCTAGACAACTGTCGTTCCACAAACATCGTCGGTCTGTCAGAAGAGTTCGTTAATCTCGAGAGTCTGAGTCTTATTAACGTAGGTCTGACCAGTTTGAAAGGTTTCCCCAAATTGCCTAATTTGAAAAAGTTAGAGCTCAGCGATAATAGGATATCCGGTGGACTCAATCTATTGAATGGTAGTCCAAAACTAACGCATTTAAATTTGAGTGGAAATAAAATTAAAGATATCGAGACATTGGAACCACTGGTATATCATTTGGGTTTCCCTTTCGTTCGCTTTTTCTTAAATAAAAATATTTTTTTAATTTAGAAAGAATTTAAAAATCTTAAAAATTTGGATCTATTTAATTGTGACGTCACTTCTGTCGACAATTATCGCGAAAAGGTGTTTGGACTGATCTCATGTCTTAAATATTTGGACGGATTCGATAGAGAAGAAAAAGAAGCCGAAGATTCAGAGGCAGACGAAGAAGACATTAATGACGACGAAGACGGCAATGATATCGATGGCGACAGTGAAGGTCTCCTCTCGTTCTAAATATTTATCGATTTTAGACTAACTTTTGTTAGATTTGCCATAATTTTTATAATGATCTGTAAAAATATCTGTCTTTTGGTTTTGTAAAGACTCCACTATTTATTACACAGTTTTAAAAGTTTTTTGCTATTATACTCCTAAGAGATTCATTACTAGGCATTCCTTTTTTGAAGATAACCTTTTAAAGTGACCAATGATTTGATAATTAAAATTAATTGAATTTATGTAATAATCAGATGACGAAGACGTGAACATCGATGACGAAGAAGACGAGGACGAAGACGGAGAAAATGAAGACGAAGACGACGAGATTGAAGGAGAAGTAGGACTCAAATACTTGACAAAAGAGGACATTGATGTGAGCTAATGATAGCTATAGTTTTTATATTTTTATTTAATATTTTATGTGATAACAGGAGGAGAGCGAAGGCGAAGATTTTAATCCGGACGGAGTCGACGATGAAGAGGATGACGTCGAAGATGAAGAAGAGGACGAAGAGTCAACCCCAAGAGGTCAGAAGCGAAAATTGCCAGACGATGGCGATCCCGGCGCTGATTAGACTCCCAATCGCTACTCATTCGAGCATTTTTTCGAATAAATTTTGTCATTCTTTTCATTAGTTATTTTCGATTACATTTTTATTACACTTTTCATAAATAGAATTACTTTTGAAACACAAATATATTCTTTTAAATTTTGTTTTCTTTTTTCAAAAATCGATTATAAACTCATAACTCACTCATCATTATATAAATTGATTGGATTTTTGTTAACTAATGAACAGATGTATCGAAAGACCATTTATTTTATTGATTATTAATTGATTATTTCGTAAAATTAATTATAATTTAAATCAAACATAAGTTTATTATTCGATGCACTTTAAGACTAATCAAATATATATATGTATTTGTCTTAAGATTGAGTGCATGTCCTTTCAATTACTGTATTTAACACATATTTTGACCACTTTTTGCTCTAATCATTCGATTATTGTTATTAAAGAAAAATTTAGACCAAATTTTCTAATTATTATAATTTTAATGTTAATTATTGTTAGACTTAATTAGAAAAAAATGTCTTAATATTAGAGTAAATCCAAAGTTTATTGACTTCTATTTGTTGTGTTTTGAGTTACTCTTTAAGGACATAACGTTTGACTATTTTTTGCTGACAGCAGTCATGAGTCATAAAACTCTTACAGCAATTCTCTCATATATTTCTAATATATTTTGATCTTATTTTAAACAGCTTTGAGTGCTTCCAATCAAAGGAGTCCTGTATTTGATCTGTTGATGAGCACAATATGCAAAACATTTGCCAAACATTTAAATCAATGGAACCAACACTAAGTCATGTGTAGTCACTATATTCTGTTCTCTGGGCGTCGCCTTTCCTCTTTTTTTTGTTGGCTTTCTCTCAATCCAGTGCTCGTCTCCTGCACTCACTCTTTTCTAAACTCAGTCTATTATTGTCTTTAACTAAAACAAGTAATGAAAACAAACCATTACTTTAGGCATCAGATAAAAGTTATTTGCATTCAAATAATTTATTGTATTTAATGTTATTATTATTTCTAATCAATTGTTTTCTATACTATTATTGAGTTATAATTATCTGTGAGTTTAGATAATTGTGAGAAAACTTTGGACTTTTTCTTTAGTCTATTTTAGACTATTTTTCACTATTTTTTTGATAATTAGACAAAAGTTTGGTACAAATGTTAGATCCAAACGCATTAAATAGCAGTTCAGAGAAGGTAAGTGACAGTGAATTTAAAGTCAATGCCTTAGTCTTTGATTACAACATAATCACTAAAGCGTATAACCAATGAATGAATGGCAACACTCGATGTCATAACACTTTGCGATTAACTTATTTGTAATAGTCGTTAGTTTACCATTATTTGGAACAACCCATTGCTTTTTGAGCCGTTTTGTAGTCACCAGTTATCACTACAACCACTGGACATAATATAACTTATATTATCAGTGGTTATCATTAAAGCCATTTACACCACTTTTGATACTGTGCTCAACACTCAATACCTACCAAATACTTAGCACTCAATCATTTTGCTGAATGTGATATCATCTCTAAAATATTTTTATTACTTATATTATTATAGATAAATAAATCGTCAAATGTTTTGCTAATAAATTCGTTTTAAAATATTTGCTATAAATTTAATTTAATTATTTGTTTTAATTAATGTCTCAAAGAAATGGTGTTAAGGTATTTAGAAGTTGATTTGCACTGATTATTGACTGGTTTTTCCAATAAGTTTTTTATTATAGTTTTATTTAATAGTATAGAATCTGATAAATATTTTGTTCCCTTTTTTCAATTTTTTTTTGTTTTAAAATATATTTTTTCGAAATATTTTCAGTCGCTTTTTAAAGGCGTCCGAAGCAGTAAATTCCGTCACGTATTTGGAAATGTGGCCAAAAAAGATAGGGTTTATGATAACCTGAAGATCACGAAGAATGCTCACGACTCTAATTTTTGTGCAGTCAATCCTAAGGTATAATAAATTAATGACCAGAAAGTAGTCTAGAAATATGTTTGCGATTATAGTTTGTTGCGATTTGTACCGAAAGCTCTGGTGGCGGAAGTTTTATAGTCTTTCCCGAGAATAAAGTGAGTCAACTATTCGTTTATTTTAAGTTTTTTTAAAGAAAT
>LBFM01000275.1:17460-30930 GCA_000988765.1 Achipteria coleoptrata | reverse complement strand
GAATCGCTTAGATTTTATTCAATTCAAAGCATTACTTCTCAATACTACTCATAACTAGCAGTGGTAGAGCTCTGTTAGCTGTATTAGTGCTGAGTATTGGCCTCACTTTCCATTATTCTTGTTATTCAATATATGGATCTATTCGTTAAGCAATCATACCTTTAAAGCATTATTTTACTCCCAATACAAATACCGTAGAAAATGAGTTCACAATGAGTTGATGTTAGGCCTGTGTTGAGGTCGGATCTGCTTCAAGTCCAGGTGACTCCGGTTTGTCAACCTTTGCTCAACACATATATTGACATTTAAAACGTATGCTTTTAATCATATTATTTGATTATTTGGATTCAATGCCATAGTTTTCATTTGAAACTAATAACCTCTACATTCCATACCATACCTCAAAATACGACTACACTTTTCTCTCCTCTTTCTCTCTGTTTTTCTTTATTTCTATTTTTGTTTACAAAACGCAATACCTTTCAGTGAAATAACCCAAGAATTTGAGCACATATTTCAACTGCCAGCCCATTAAAACAAGAAACTCAGACACTATTCTAAATGAATGTATGGGTCATATGTTCACCTAAGTCTGGCACCGAATAGTTTCTCCGACACTAAGCTTTTACATCTTTGCGAAAATCAATTCTAAATACCATTCATGTGACTAATGATTGCCTTCATTCTCATCAGTATATACGACCAAAGGCCAGAGATTGCCAGACCTGCTATAGGTGTTGTTTGTGCACCCCATCAGACCTTGATCTCTTCAATTTTAGTGCGATGGGACATCCTGTGCAGTCCTGTGCACTCATATGCAATGGCTGTTCATTTGGCACTTTATTTATAAGTTAGTTGTGAGTCGTTGTGAGCGACATATTATTAATGAGTAACATATGTCTCAATTCTACTAATCAGTACACAAACGGAAAACCTTTTTATTTCATTTCAATTGTTTCTCAAAGCGGTCACAGTTTTACTTTTAGTTGTGATTAAACTCAAGAATTGGATTTCCACTCATTTCAAATGTTTGCACATATTTTTTGATTTTATTGCGGATAAAATTCAGGTTCAAATGAAAGAAATAATAATCCCTTTGAAGTGAAAACTATTTTTCTATAATTTATACATTTATTATGATTTATAGATAACAGGTTTTCACTCGATTTAATGATTTTGATAATTAAAGTAATGAATGCAAACCTTATGAAAGCAGTTATAGCTATAACTACACCACAAACTAATCATATCTATCGGAAACATATCCTATCGAAAGACATTAATTGGTTAACATTTAGTCATATCCTCTCTCATTGCAAAAATAAAGTTCTCACCTATTTTTAATTGCAGTTAACAAATAGATTTATCGATGCATTTAAGACCCCCTCACCATAAGATGGCCCTCACTAGAATACAAAGTCTGAATCTATTCTTGATAACTACTCTCTTGTCTATTATACATAAATTTAATAAAACTACTGAATAGAAAATCACAAATAAAGACATTATATGTTTTATATTATTTAAAGTTAAATAATTGCGTAGAAATTGTGAACTTTGATTGTATATTAATTGATCTGAATATAAATTAGTTGATATAAAAAAATTGCTGTTAATGTCAATGATTTTATTTGTGAATTATTTTTGTTCAAATTCTACTATTTATAATCAAATGTCAGACTCAGCACTCAAACAATTAGCCAAATAATGAAATATTTAAGATTTATTTCTCGTTTGTTGTTAATGAGATTAGTCTTGCAAAGTATTAAAACGGTAATACCTTTCCTAACTTAAAAGTTTGTTTATTTCCATTAATATAAACTCAGATTTGACTGATCAAAGTTCTTAAATTTAAGTTAGTTTCTATGGTTACGTATTAACAAACGTTTTAATTATTATTTGTATAAAAGGGTATTTCCATTGAATTAAGGAATTTTCTTTACTCACATTCTTTGATAGAAATTTAATGCTTTAATAGTTTACTATTGACTGCACTAATAATTAATGTTCTTTTCTATCATTTTTTGTTTCTAATATTATTTGTAAAATTGATTTTTTCATAAATATTTTTCCAGTTTTTTGTCTTAAAAATGTTTGTGTAAAACATTACTAATTCTAATTAAAGTATAGTTCAATCCTTTTCTCAGATTCTATTATTTTCTCAATATTTATGTGTAGTTTTTTGGCATAAGAGTGCTGTCATTAGAGCTACACAACTACTGTTACTATGATATAATAGCAGTTTCTTACCCAGTCTTACCATTAAATACTCCTTTTTAGGACCATTATTTGAGACATAGATTGCATTAATTATTATTATAGAGTTTTCTTTGAAATATTGATGTGAATAGTCATATCCGTCATATCCTCAAATTATTCCAAAATTAGGTCATACCACTCAAAATTAGGGGTTTCCTTAACTTTGAGACTCAAGTTAATACATTTGTTTTGTTTTGTTTATAAACTTTATAACGATGAGGGTATCCAATGCTTTAACGTTAAACATTACATAACACCTAATAACCTGAGTGACCATAAAATATAAATAAGTATAAACTTATTGCTTACCATTTGATCACTATTTTAGGCTTTCAATCAATAATCAGAATAAAATTTAATCAAATTATTTAATGTATTTATGATATTTTAAGTCAAATAAGGGTTGGAGTAAAACAAAACACAGACATAAATGATTAAAATAGTCTCTTCAGAGACGGGAAGATTGAACCAACTTATAGATTCTGGGGATTAAATTGTTGGGTTTCAATGAACAGTTTCGGGGTATAAAAATTATAAGTATGTTTTTTCTCACGATTTTCACTCTATAAATTGGATCTGTACACACCTCGCTCCTCCCTCTTCCTTTCACTATTTTTATCAATAAAAACAATATTTGAGTGTTTTTCCGAAAATTTCTATTATAGTTAATTTGAAAGCCAAGAACTAATTTAAGTTTCAGTGCAGTTCATGAATTTAAAGCTTGGGTAGAATAAATGGAGTAATAGGGGAGAATAATCGAGATATGCCCACAAACAATGAATTTAAATTGTGCGTCAGTTCAGTTTATGTTTCTAAGCCCACCATCTTTTTGGACGTAAATTAGTGGAGAATTTTCAAAATGTTTGATCTCTGGGGTAATGATGTTTTAACCCTCTCTTTGGCCCTTTCTTGTTGTGTATATAAAGATTGTGTATTTTTGGGGAATCTTTTTGTGTTAAATATTGATTTTAGATATTTATGTAAACAACACAAACATAACTACTTTTGATTTGAGCCAAAAATTAATCGCATATAATGTGAAAGAATTGATTTATTTGATTCAATATTTATTTCATTTGAACTTAGATTAAGGGTTGAACTTTTTACAAGGTAATAAAAAATTGAATGACTCCCAATTGTCTCTATGATTGTTAGCCTCTGTGTGTTGTTATCGATAATACTTTACCATTATTTTTGGTAAAAACAATTGCTTTTTCTTTGAGTTCTTATTCTTATGTGTGTTAACAATGTTTTGATGATATTTTGATTATTTTCTCTAAAATAATGAAATACTTTTAAAGTTTATATATATTTACATATTATTAGTAATATATATCGAAAGAATAGTTATAATAAAAGTCAGTGGAATGGAGTGAATGTATTGCCATCAGATAGTAGGTGACAGTTTTCATTTTAGCGTGACAAATTGTCGGTACCGCTTCGGAAACTGGATCATCATTCATACGCCACTGCACTCGCCCTTCGCTCTGATATATCACATCCATAGCTATTATATGACAGACCTTTTGGCTGAAAATAATATTTGCCTCAACTGTGCTGTTAGTATATTCACTGCTTTATTACATATATTGCACACAATTCCCAAAATCAAAGCCAATATCGATAAGGTGTGTGTATATGGATCTATGGATGCGATGCCTTTCCATTCCATTTATACATTAAAAGTCTACGAAGAAAAGGGACTCTTTTTATGTTGTATCTGACGATCAATAGAGCGCTCGTTTCACTCAATTCAATGTTAGACAAGAGTACAACAAAAAGTTGTATAACAAATAAATTCAATTTACAACAAAAAGTTGTCTTTCATTGGCTTCACTACTAATGGCTGGCAATTACTATTCGCCCAAATCATCAAAAAGCAGGTGGAGTTGTCTACCTGTGCGCTCACTATTTGTTATCGCAGTCCAATACACACTTAAATTACTAATACTTCTGTTTTTAGATTTTTTTTTCTCTATTCGAACCGTCCCTTATATGATAGCACAGTCCCATTTTGGTTAACTCATACCCATATGAGTCATACTCTTTTGTCAGAGGTGTCCAAATGGTGTCAAATCTGATCCCAAATGGATTAACCAAATTCTTTAAATTAGTTAAATAATTGTCATTAGTTTTAAACTTTTAATTTGATTTAATCTTATAATTAGATTAAATACCAATATTTACTTACCTAAGAAGCAATTAAATTATGATCATTTACCATCATTGACCTCGATTATTGATTTATTTAGTTGTCTTTTTTAAATGTAAGTTCAGATTCAATTGAATTCTTTTTATGAAAATTTATTTCTATCACTAAATAACAATTTTCTTAACTCACATTCACTTCAGACTAATCTAATTTTTTTAGTGTAAAAATTTGAAGAAATATTTGTTGTAATTTGAGTGAACTGTCATTTGTTTGACTAAATCTAATGTTAGTCTAAATCTAAGTTTTAATCGATTTACTGTTGGGTTAATGAATGAATTCATTTGTTGTTCTGACGGTCTCTTTATTATCAATCGATTTGCAAACAAATATTCAATTTAGTAATGTGTCGATCGAGCAAAACATTAAACAGACTCATAAAAATCGAGGCAATCATTGGATATGTGACTGCACTCAGCGAACAAGTGATCGATTCGTTAAGTCATATATTTTCGAATAAACAACTCAGTGGTGTTGATGTCTAAGGAGTTCTATGTCTGAGTTGTCATCAATTATATTTGGCGCCACAAAACTTGCACAGTTTGAAGCCAATAGTTTGCACCCATACCCCAGTACTTGTTTGAAAGAGCATCAGTGATGCGCTGTCAATGCCTTTGTTAAGTTAAGGATGAGTTTCCATAACAACTATTTTGAATAAGCGGTGCAATAGAGTGATGACGAATCTGGTCGATGACCATAACATTAGACAGCATTATGTGTCGAATAATATATTCTATATATTGTATGCAAATAACATTTCACGTGTAATAATAAGCACCTGATGTGATGGCCTACAGATTTACTCACGGCCTCTGCCTTTGCTTATTATATGAGGCTGTGCTCCGAATAAGTGATGTTTTTAATGCATTCGAGTGCATCACATTTGGTTCTCTCCCCGTTCGTCAGTACCGCTGGCACAGCACAGGCAGTGCACGAGAATTAATGCATTTACTTTTATCGCCCTCAGGTATCAGAACAGAATGAAAGAGCGATGCGGGGAATGAGGGATGAGATGTGAGGGAAGAATATAAGTCGGCTGTTGTTCACATCGGCAGCAATAATATGAGCACATATTTGTCTGAATGATTCACGTACTCTACTATTATAGACACACGACATAACACACACCGGTGTATGGCTTTAGCTAACTATTAATAAAAGCCATTTCACATTAATGTCTGATTACGTCATTTAATTTATATCAATAGGGAATGGCTTTTATCCCAAATATTTTAATCAATATATTTTAACCTCTCTCTAAACTAACAAGATATACCACTCCACTACCATTAACATGCTAATTTTAAATACTGCTTAATGTAAGCAAAGATTTTTATTTATAATTATAAATAGTAAATAACAGATAATATTAAAAATATATAATAAGTTATAACTCAAAGTTCGTTAAAATACAAAATATTGTATTTGATATCAAATTTGATTTTTAAATCTAAGCGTATTTTTAGTGAAACTAAACTCACATTTTTTGCTTTCAAATCTCTTATTTCAAAAGTAATTTTGAATATAAGTTAAATGACAGACCATTTCTAAAGTAATTCGATTTGAAATGTTTTTTTATCATCACTTTTTGGTATTACATAAGTTTTGTATAGTTTTCAATCTATTCATTTGAAGATAATTTAATGAATGGTCTGATTGTAATCAAATACTCGGATATACTGTTCTGTTTGTTGTTTTATATGTGAATATTGATTTGTTGTGATAACAAACAGCTATTTAGTTTAGTTTAGTCCCTAGGAACATCCTTAAAATGCTTAGTTTTAAAGATAACATACAAAAATGAATGGCTCATCATTTTTAGACTCTTAATGTTTGAGGTAGTGTTTCAACTCAGGTATGATAAGGTTGTTATCATTTTTTAAAAACATTGAGCTTTTTTTGTTGAGTTATTTGTTTTGCTAATAATTATCAATATTAGCAAAATTTTTCCTAGATTAAAGTAAAATATAATTCTAATGTAAATCAAAAACTGTTTATCTCTAAAAATGGGGTAATTTTTCCAAACAATTGTTATCTAAGAGATTTCATAGAAGGGTTTGAAAATTTAATAATTATTATACATTGATGTGATTTTTCGGTTAAAAAGAGGACAAAACTGTTTTTTCGAAAAGAAAATAATTTTATACATTATTTGATTATTGATTTTTGTGAATCGAAAATAGTTTACACGTTAAACACAAATGTTTTTTCAGTTATAGTTATCTTTATATTTGAGATAAAATAACTGTTTGAGTGAAATATGCATAATATGTTTAGAGATAACGTCAGTTCAAATTTAGGTAATTCTCTTCTGGCAATAATGATAAAGGCCTGCGATCACAACATATATGACTTCATTCCTTTTTAGATATCTTGATTTTTTGCCTCAAGATTTTCCATAATATAATGACGAACCGATGCTATAAAGTTAAGCCACTTTAAGCTACCAAAACATAATATTAGCGAATGATAGCTAAGCACTAAACCATTTCCAACAGTATTGTTGTGTAGACTCGAGCAGGAAGTGCAGAGTCAGCAGTTTGTCTCTAATAATATTGAATTGAGTCAACTGTATATAAGAAAGTCTAACATTAGGTGACTCCTGTCATACACCTTAAGCGCACTGTTTTATTGCTATTCTTTCTCAAAACCATACTTTCAATTCATGAGAGATATTACAAATTGAAAGCAAAGTCATGTGAAACATATACTCTTTTTTTCTTTTCACAAAACTTGATTCATATGTATTTACTTCTGTTTTAATATTTACCTAAAAATAATGAGCAAGATAAATCACCTGAATAATTCAATTAAAGCAAATATAATTTAAATTGTGTTCAATTTGATTATAAATCAAATCGAGTGGAATGCAAACTATATCTAACATAGAGAATGTGCATGTATCTATTGTATCTATTGTAAGCTTGTATAGAGAAATTGAGGTGAAAGTGGTTATTTTGAACTCATTTGGGGTTCGGGTTGATTCTTGAACTGATTAAAAGTTTTTATTCAGTACTTGGTTTTCATTGTATTCTTTGAATATTTGATTAAATAAATCAATGAATGAAATATTTTCATATATGTATTGAAATTTTTGGAGACTCACATTATTTGAATTATTAGATTATATTTGATGGAGAATCAGGTTGCACTGGATGTGACACCTGCTACCTCTGTTACCATAGCAATGCTGAGCTAAGTCACAATTACTTTGGGGTATTTTATTGCCAACAACTCAAGTGTAGGCTTATGTCGAATGATATTGTAGTGAAACAACAGTTTTAGTTTATTTTGATATCGGCTCTAACTAATAGTGATGTCGTCTCAATGATACACCTTTCCTTTCAGTGAACTGATGCGAGAAAAACTATCGACTGTTACTATGGGTTACTAACTGTGAGTACTGCATATGTGGCAATCCATTGACTGCCTTCCATTGCATTGTGTTCTCCGTTAATCAATTCATTTTATAATAAATGTATTGTTCAGCCATTCTTTCTATTATTACTACCTTTAAGTGAGCCCTACTTTTGCTTACATTTGCATCTCTGTGTGTGTAATACCATTAGTATAACTGCTTTAGTGATGAACTTCTGCAACATTTATTCGTTTAGTGATCTCTGCCTTAATTGTTTAATTAGTTGAGTGCCTGGAGCAGCACCAGGGCATCACCTGCTTTAACTGCATGTAAAGCCAACTACGGCATCAACACTGCATTATTAGCCTTTCTCTGACACTCGACTCCAATCATTTATTGCATTTCTATCTCTGCAAACATACCAATGTTTGACGCTTTCGCTCCTTTCGTCTAAACTTTTACTGTTATTTACATTATTGTCAGTAAACTTAATATGAGGGCAAAGTTAAATGTCTGACAGGTGCTCAATATTCCGAATAAAACATTGAACCGATCCTCTCTCACTCCCATTTGCCAATATGTCCTGTTCTGACTGGAGTCTCACATTTTTTTGTGGACAACTTATAAGAGTAGTGACAATCAGACTCCAAATGAATTCCTGTGATTTAATAGGAAATTCAATATTCATGAGTTTTAATGCTATCATAAACCCTGTCGAGCAGTTCCCACACTATTTGTTTAAACGCTGCACATCTTCACAAATGCATTACATCTGGTGACCAGATGTGAAATCAGAGATGACCTCACGGGAGGACAAGCCTTGGATTTTAATACTTGTTCCAAACCCACCAAATCTTATTTAAAACAAACACTTTTTTATTCAAAACAAATCATTTTGCATCTCATCATGTTCATTCTTAATAATAATAACAATAAAATACAGTTATCACAAATTATTATGTATTTAAATATAGCAAACTTAGACATTAGAAATAGACAACAATTCTGAGAATTACCCCTAAGATCTTAAAGGGCTACCGAAAAATAATGACTCTTTTTCGATGAATTGAGCCCAAACCTCGATTGAATCAAAATTTAAACAATTATATTCTTATGGGTGAACTGCCATTCAAAAATCTACAATATATAGACGAAATGATCTTACTTTGAATTCAGGCGTGTCTATTTTAAACTCAAATTTGCTTCTCATTGGTTGATATTTCAAAAATAAAAAGCAATTGTAGCGTAGTTTATGTTTCACCTAATTGTAGTGTCAACCAATGAGAGACAAATTTGAGTTTAAAATAGACACGCCTGAATTCAAAGTAAGATCATTTCGTCTATTTTACACTTCTTTATACAGTCTATCCTCAGATAGGCAATTCATTGGTCACAAGAAATACCCTGCTCATTTTGACAATTTTGCATATTGAGGGTTCCATCAAAATTAGCTTTAATGGCAAAATAATCAACTTTAAACGAATAAAAACAATTATTATATTTTAAATGAGTAATTTATATCGTTTTAAAGACAGTGTTATCTTTTAATATAAAAATTTACTTAAATAAGATTTCAAAAATTTTGAAAAATGATAGATTTTTGAGCTTTTTATATGTTGTTGTTTAATGAGAAGCACTTTGTAATGCTATATTTAATGCCTAATGAGAGGATTGTCCTATCTAGAAGTTACCTATTCAAAGGTCACTTAGCATTACATACCCCATTGCAGTGTTCCATTCACCAATTTGTCGCTTATTGAGAAATTCACCTATTGAGTGGGTGCCAATTGGGAGGATAGACTATATTCCAGTTTTTGATAACTCGATTTTAGGTGAAAGTCTCAAAAATAGATTATACTAGATCACTTTAGATCACTAGATTAAAAATGAAGTGTTTGTTCCAAATAAGTAAACAAATGTTTGCATCGGTATTAAGAAATCGATTTAATTAATTTGTTTTCCAAATTCATGTTTAGTTCTGAACATTCACTCAAATTTCATTTCTTTACTTTCAAAGTATAACTAATGTATCGAAACATAACATGAGTTGCAAACAATTTATTCTTAAGTCAAGGGATGCGCACCAGAGAATAAATTAGTTCCAATTGAATTTCAAAAGGTCTAAAAGGATCAAGATGTTTTTTCAACTAAATCTTATTTTACTCTTTGATAATTTAGTGTAATTCAAACCCCATTTCTATCAAAATATTTATTGAAATTTATTATAAAACGGAATCAAAAGATGTGCAGAACTCAGTCAAGTCTTTATCCTTTTTAAGTGGATTTGAACAATCATTTTCCAAAATTGATAACTTTTCGATAGAAATGGTTAAAACCGGTGCTTTGTATTAGAGTTAGGATTTATCTCGTTAGAAGTTGGCCCAAATCTTGGATTTTGTGGAGCCCCCTCTTTGCGCATCCCTTTCAGAAGTAATGTATTCTGTTTTATCAATTGGTCAGCAATTGTATGGAGTATTTGTTTGTTTTAATGACTTAATAACTTTGAGGAAAGGAAAGGGTAAATTGACTGACTCAGAGTAAATTTGATGCAATCTCTTAATGCAAGCGATATATATGTGATGCGATCTTTTGTCGAATTGATGTGAAAGATGTAAAAGCATAATAAATTAATCTGGCAAAATATCTTAAATCAAAGAGAGGCAAACTAAGCGTAATTGTGAGTATACCATGGGTTAAAGGGATGCATTAATAGTCTATTTTGAGATCCATAAATGTGTGGCCAAACAATTGACATAACATTAGAGAGAATTTAATCATTAATTATTAAAATTGTGAGTCTTTGTGTGAAATAGAGGTTTGGATGTAATGCAATCATATTGAAAGCAATGATCATTTGGAACCACTGCAATACTGTATATATGGCGACAGACAACCTGACGCCCCTGGTTTTCGTTAAGTGATTCAGTAATTCAGATACACTGCTTGCTTGCAATACATGTCTTGTAAGTCAGTGCCATTTAAGGCAAACTTTGACAGCGATGTACTGAAAGTAGTGAAAGCAATATAAATGTTATGAGAACTGAGATTTAGGTTTGTGTTCATCACTTGTTTGTGTGTATATCACAACTTCAATAACTTATATCTATAAGTGAGTCATAAAGAGATTGAACAGAGTATACATTTTTGAATCAGGCGTTCGGCGTTTTGTTGGATTCGCTTCATTTGTCTCTCTTCTGCCTTTCGTTCCGCATCTTTGCATTTGGCTCTTCCAGTGACAGGTAAACAAAGAGCATCCCATAGTTTCCGCTTTTCTCTCTCATAGATTCCCCTCTTTATTGATGCAATTCGTAGACAAAACAGACCGATACTGAGTTTGCTGTAGCTCTGAATCACTCTTATTCTGAGCCGCGCTCTGCCTCGCGTTTAGACTTCCGATGCAATAATGGGATCCAATTGAAGCACTTTATTCATGACCCGATTCTCTTATTATAATGTTTTTCCAATACAATTTATGATAACTGTGCTGTCTTTCACAGAATCTACTGTAAATGAGAGAATAATAAAATTTACATCCCCTTCCAATGCGCAGCAAAAGAGGACTCACATCTCTTATCACTCATCTAAAGCCATGACTCCGTCTCTGCACTGAATGTAATGTCACATAACTTTTTCATTGAATTAATACTTACTATTGATATGACTGATAAAAACTGAAACAAAACTAACACAAGACTAATACAGGACTAACACTAATGTTCTGTCCTTTTCATCGATTAACTGACGTATAGAAGACTGCATAGAAGATACTTAACCTTTTCTTTGAATAAACTCTATTATCGATCGGATCCACAAATTCTGTTTAACTTAACTCACATTTAAGTAATTTGTTTGAAATCATTCAAAAGATTACAACAAAAAATTCAAAGTAAAAGTAAAGGAAGTGTTTTATTTAGATTGAATTGAATCTTGGTGTCATATCATAGGGTAGGGTACGGGTTCTATGGAACGGCATTGTAGGGCATTGAATGGTTTTTTATTATTGATCAATTGTGTTATGTCATAAAGTTTGTTGCTTTGGGCCAATACTGTAAGTGGTTTTGCATTAGTTAATAGTCAATAGCGCACAAACATATTCAATGTTATGGATTAATTGGCCGATTCCCCACTCGTCCTCTTTTTGTTCGTCATATCGTTGTCCAGCCATTTAGTTAAATGCCATTCCCAATGACAACATCCCACAAAATGAGGCACTCGAGGGAGCAGTAGATACAGCAATGGTAACTAAACTGGTCGAGTTAGCACTCAGAATAATAATAATGGTTTTAAGCTGATGAGACTCAGACTCTTTCACCACTCACTCTAACCAAAAGTAATTCTGATTTACGCCAAAGACTAGTGAAGAGTCTATGCGAATGAGGCGCGCATTTAATTCTCTAAAGCATCACATTTTGCACAACTTGTTTGTAAAAGAAATCAATAAATTGTGAGCCTTTAGACGTCTTTCACCTTTCATTCATACGTTATATAACTATTTTAGCGTATATTGGCTTAAAAAAGAAGGATAAAAATCAATCGGCTTAAGTGAGTGTCGCTTAAGGGACGTGTTTGTGGTTCTGTTTGCCCAACGCCTTCAAAATAGAGATTCTCTTCTCTTGTATTCCCTTTAGATTTTCAGTTCTGTCATTTATTTTAAACCAAATATGACCAAGGTCCTCTCAATTACTTCAATCAAGTCTATTGATTTACCTAATTTAGAAAATTGCTTCCAATAAATGTTTGGCACAATTCATAACTTTTATATTTAATTGTTTTAATTCGTATTCAAATTATGTAATCTTCTGTTGAATTATTGAAAACCACTTAAGTTCTAATGGCTTATCCCTATCTAAGGAATAATTTCATTGTTGAAAGAGTCCTGCCATTTATGAGAGACTCACCTTTCTCATTTCACAATTAGACTATAAATCAATTGAAATATATTGCAGGAATTTCTTAAAATTGCATTGCTTATAATTACTAAATCTTGAAAAGTATTCAATGAATTTTTTTCTCCAATTGATAGAATTTTCACTAAAATTATCAATAAATACAATTCAAATTTTCTACAAATATTTAGGGCCCTGATAATCATTCTTTAATAAGGTTAATACTAAAAATTCTCAACCCTTTTCATTGATATAAGGTTTTTGAATTTTATTGAAAATTCAGTTTTATTAAAATTAATAGTAAACGAAAAGTATTGAAAATTGTAGTGATATTTCATTAAAAATCAGGGAAATCCTCGTTCAACACTATTCCAGGTTACTTATAATGTGGAGACAATACATTCAATAGCATTGTTTTAATCAATTGCTAAATATTTAAACACAATATTAAATGTATTTAGGAGTGAATGGTATGATTGACTCTGGATTCTAATTTTCACTGATATGTTCTGAAAAAGTAAATCAAATGAAATGAAATTTTGCTTAGTATGTGCTGATCACCATGAATGCCCTAAGTTCCTTACAGTTTAGTGGCTTGTATTGAACGCACAGTCCTTTTCAATTTGCATATCAACAGCTTATAAGACCAAATTCTCTTTATCTAACTATTGTGTTGATGAATGCCTGGGGTAAACCTTAGTTATGTTAGATTTGCTTTACCAAAATCTCTCTCTCTCTCTCTCTCTCTCTCTCTCTCT
>LBFM01000261.1:0-16841 GCA_000988765.1 Achipteria coleoptrata | reverse complement strand
TTTTGTGGAGAATTCACTTAAACTTCAATAATATATTTCTTTAAATAAAACTGAATCTCAAAATCAATTCAACTTATTTTTCTAAAAATTATTTTAATAGTCTATTCAACTATATTTCATTGATATTTGTATACTTTTATGTTATTCTACTGCTCGACTTTACAATTAAAATTTGAACTGGATAACAAGTTGAATAAATTCTAATAGACGTAAAAACTTAATTTAAGTTTTCAAATACGAATTTATCTTGCTCACTAATAGAATTTTATGGTTTGATGAGAGTTAGTGTAACTTTCATTTTGACAAAAGGGATAAAACTTAATAACAGAATTTGATTGAATGCAAATTAAATATTTTAGACACCTTTTCAAATGCAAATTCGATTGCGATAAAACTGCTGTCAAAATATTCTTTAATATTGAATATAATTTTGAAAAAACTGTTAAAAACATTTGACCACAAAAAATGTCGAGAAATATAAAAAACCAAATGTTATGATAATATGCAGATAAGTTAATAATCAAAATTGTTAGCAAAAAATATATTACTCTTTTTTCAGCCGTATTTGCAATTCAAACAAGTTTTTCGCATAACTATATATTTTTGCTGATATTATGAAAATATTAAATGATAGTAAAGTTGTATTTGAAAAGAGTTGATGGCATCCCAATGCTCTGTGAATTGTATGTATTGTGTTTGGATATCACGCTGTGATGTGCGTCAGCTTGACTTGAATTATAATCAAATGGGATACCAGAGTGAGAGAAAAAAACTAAATTTTTTGTGAATAACTGATAGAGAGATGAGAGCGAAGGAAAATACTTATTTGCATTTGTGATAGTTTTTGCGATAAACTGTTTTCACATCATTGAGACAAACATTTGTTGATAGTGTTTGTGACAGTTTTTCTCTTCTAAACTTTTAGACATTGATATTAAATATTATTTTCTTCTAAAAAATTGTTTCCATTGCTTTGATTTGATTCTCTCAGTAGAGAAATGAAAAATAATAATCCGATTTTGAACTCAGAATTTCTAATGCATAACAAAAACTTTTAACTTCCAAAAGATATTCGATATTTTTGCTGAACTGAATAACTTTATAGCAAAGGAATAATTCTGAGCATTCATTTGTAATAAATTCTAGTGTTGTGTCAGTTTTTGTAGTGGTATTTAAAATTTAAATTATTATAAATACTCTACTTTTTTACTGCAACTCTTCTTATGTTATAGAAATGATAGTCTATTTGCAGAATATTTTTATTCAATACTTTTGTTGATTTATTTGAGTGTAATTTTTTGTTCAAAATCCTTATCTCAAAAGTATTCAATAAAATTCAATATTTAAACAATTCTTTGTCTGAAGATTCAATTCAACACTCAATTCATCGCAAAATTATATTTATTTTTCCCCAAATATTTACTATTATTTTCAAAACTCAACAAAAAAATTGTGAAGTCTTCCAAAATTCTTGATAATAAATAATTAATGTCTTTTCAATATATTTTCATAAATACTTTATCCAAAGAATTTTAATTTTAGGCAAAATTTTATTTAATAATTTATATCAGAAATTATGAAAAGCAATGGTTTGGAAGAGTGATGTAAATAATGTGATCCAAACAATATTAAAGTGAGATCAGAGGCTTTCAATCTTTTTGTTTAACACGAAACGATTCATTCATTCAAAATCAATAATTTGCTTACAGTTTATGATAATAATAGTTTTGATTCGATTATCTTTGAATTTTAGTCGATAAGTAGAGCGCACTTAAAGCCAGAGATAACTCTCGACATTCACTCAGTCAGCGAATTGCTCTCAAATCGATTTAACGCCAAAATCTATATAATGTATAGACAGACAAAAAATAATAATTTTCAAACACTTTGAAAATTCAAAGATTTGAGGGCATAAATGTTACGAATATATATATATATTGTGTGTATATATAAGTGTATACAATATTTTATTTACACTCAAATTTTTCGCATATATTCACACGAATTCACGATTTGTTTGATTTCAACAAAACTACTAATCGAGTCATCATTTGTTTCATTGCATTCAATGATTACAATTGTTTATCTGAGGGCCACATATTCAGTGCTGATATAAAGAGATTCTGTCCGATACTCAACCGTTTCAAGTGTTGAGCCCTCGGATTGAAGAGTCAGAAAAAGAGGAAAATCAGGATTCATGTGAAACATTTGATAGCATTAGTTCACTATTAAACTTATCTTTAAAAATATTTTTCGTCAGCACTGGAAAGCATAAAAAGTGTGAACAAATCAGAAGAACAATGAGAACAGACCTGAATTCAGTGAAGAAAAAAAGTTTAGCAAATCTGATGTTAGTGTTATCGTTAGAATTTGATATAAACTAAAGCTCTTTCACAATATTTTATTGTCAAAACTCTTTCTCAGGGCTTAAATTGCTATTTGGAGTCAATCCGTTGGTAATTGAGTTCTCTCTCTATATATGTGATCGCATTACAGATTAGTCAACGAATATAATAATAGCGGCGGAACCGACACACCATTCAAATTGTTTGCCATCACTTCTGTTCCGATCATATAATAAACACAGAAAGAGAAAAATGGAGAATCAATTTGCAATCGACTCAACACAACACAATTCACAGTCCAAACGCCACTTAGTTTTTATGGTTGGGTCCGATAGAGATTGGGTGAGCGGAAGAGAGGGAAAAAAATTCTGTTTCACATATTTCTGTTCAGTATTTCATAATTTTCTTCCACAGAATTACTCGATTTAATGTTTGGTAAAGGATTTTATTCTATACTAAAAATATAATATACTGTCTGTTCTCACTCTTATTACAAAATAAATTGCATTAAGTCATCAATTTATTTTTAATAACATGAAATGCTAAGCCTTTTCTGACATCACAACAATATTTTAATTCAATCCTTATTTTTCTTCACTAATATTTTTTAGACTAAAACTCAGAATCTCTTCAAAATAAGATTTCTCTAACCATAAGAACTAAAGTATTTTTATTTCATTCTCTGAAGAGATTTCTCTTTATTTTTTTTAATGAAATCTCAAGACTTTTTCGTTATCTCCAT
Organism: Achipteria coleoptrata; assembly: GCA_000988765.1. NCBI lineage: Eukaryota > Metazoa > Arthropoda > Arachnida > Sarcoptiformes > Achipteriidae > Achipteria > Achipteria coleoptrata. The sequence continues at coordinate 13,754 of LBFM01000261.1, read as the reverse complement.
ATCAATAAAGCGTAAGATTTTTAAGTTTTTTATTTTGCTTTTCTTCTCAATTACTTTAGAATTTAAATCTTTTTTCAGTTTTTTTTACTTTTCTATACTTAAGTTTTACATTTAGTCTTTAAACCGAAATCAAATTAATACGAGGAAAAATTGTTAGACTAACAAGTGTTGTTAGAAAAGAACCGGTAGTTTTTGCCTTTTCTCAATATATAAATGGATTAACTGGCTTTTGTATTCGCTTCGGCGCAAACTTTAAGACATTTCCCATTCGTTCTCTGTTATGGCTCTCCTCTCGACTCTCTTTTCGGGTTCTTCTCTATTCTCTAAAAATTTAGTTTCAATATTACCGCACGTTTTGGCCTCGACTTATATACCATTCCTTCAGCGCTCATCTTTTCAAAATCAAGTGAACTCTTAGTGAGAAAAGTTTGTCAGATAATTGTTTGGCGTATGTTTTCTCTCAACAAATCTTCTTTTTAAAAAGTGTTATTGTTTTTAAAGTAATAATAAATCACTTGAAGTTTTAATTAAAAAAAAGGTAACACTATTTTGGTTTATTAAATATTAAATATACTATTCTTTATGATATGAAACACTTTTTAACATTAAATCTAAGAGAAAAAAATATTTTTCAAATTTCATTTCTCTCCAAACACTTGAAGTGTTTATATGAAAACACAATTTTTAATAGACTAAAAAGCTTTTGTTTTCCATTATATAAAATGATTCTGAACAGAAATTTATATCCAAAAAATAACTTAATTTAGCGAAAAATTTGTCGATAATTTCCATTTTATTCCTCTGTTTTTCTATTAAACTTTTGTTACATAAGAAAAAGCAAAACAATTTTATATTAAATTTCAATGAATTAATTTTTTTTATGAATTTATTAAATACATAAATATATTATTCTTATGAGATATAAATAGGACTTAGAAGACATTTCAAAAGGAAATTTGTGTCAAATTAAAATCATTATAAATGACCTGTTCTTGGGTTGAGGCAGCAAATGATCAAAAGCACCATAAAAAGCACTTTTTCGTTATTAATGATATTGAAAACAGTTATTCTTTGAGTTAACGAAAATGAAAAGTGTCTACAATTGTGTGGAATAAAAGCAATATATCTATAGTTTGTTCGGATTATTTAAAGAAGTACTGCAAACTCAACATAATTGAGTGCTATTTAAGGGTAAAAACACGTGAGATTCCGGTAGAAGAACAGGACTCCCTCAGGAGTTATCCATAGGCTGTAAAGAATGGCTCACTTCTGAAATGATAAATAATTTTTGGGACTTTATTTCGTTTGAAAATTTTTGTTTTGTTTTCAATAAAATTTATTATATGTCTTAACTGTAAAACTAAATTAACAGAAGTATTGGTTCGTAAATATTTATTTATTAGTTTAATCTTTTCTGGTATTCCTCTTATTGCTCATCCCTTTCCTTTTCATTCCGACTATTTTTTGTTCATTCAATAGATTTAAAGTCTATTGGTTTGAGTGTTTAAAAGCAAAGTCAACTCAAAAGTCAATAATAATAGTCTAGTATTTTGTTTTGTTATCTGAAAAAATATTCTTTTAGTGAATGTCTTCAATAATCAGTTTTTTGCTAACAATTGCATCACTTTTTCATTGCTTTTGTAGTGCAAAGTCAGCGGCAAAGGGAGGAAAAGTCTGATTTGTTTCCCAACACTTGTATAAGAAGTGAGCGTTTGATATCTGCGACAAAAGTCTAAGAAACCAAAACCAGAGCCAAAACTAAGAAAAGAAGAAAATAATATATAAGTAAAAGAGAAACTCTGTTCACACGTTTGTTGACAGCGAATAACAACCGAAAAGTTATTTTTTATTCCAATATCAGAATGAAAGCCGATTTTCTCCTGACATGTATTCCAGTGCTATGTCTCATAAAATCAGTTGTCAGTTCTTGGGAGTCGTGGTGGACCTATGAAGGCATTTCAGGTAACACTTTATAACCAATATATCAATATTTCTCTTTCGCTAAACTATTTTCTTATTTTGATATAAATGTTTATTTATATTTTATTTGCGCCAGAGTTTTAGCACAGAATTTGATTCTCACATTTCTCTTATCACTTGTATTCACATATTCTACACAAGAAATTAGTTTTGCGCTCAAATATATGGTGTTCTTATGCTTAGCCTACTGTATGAAAAGAGTGAAAACATGTTTGCCATATATTATACCCCCAGTTATTGGATATTGTTGTCCAATATTTGTTTGTCAGATATTTCTCATCTATTCTAAGCTATTAACTTTTATTAGTAATTATTTTCTCCTAATATAACTCCTATAATGACTTCTCTAAGCGTTTAAATATTGAGTATTTCCGTCAGATTTATTGAATCCATTGTTTATTTATTGCAATGTTTTTAATGTAAACTCTAATTACATAAATCTAATTAATCGCACAATTGTTTAGTTGAGATTAACTCAATTTATATCCTTTTTGTAAATAAAAGCTTATATTTGAAGAGAGAAAACAATATTTAATCAAATATTCAAATTCTAAGATCCAAAGTGTGTGTCGACGAGAGAGGCATTAACTCACGCAATGAAAAAACATTCAAATCTAAAATATCTTGACTTTCAAAGAGTGAGTTTGAGTTGATTGCGATTTTTTCTCACTTTATTGCATGACTTAACCCATTAATTAAGGGCCAAAAGAATTTTATTAACTTATATTACTTTTTTATCTCATTTCAACGCCTCTTAAGCTAATAATTGTTATGTAAAAAACAGAGTTATCTTTAACTAACTTTCAGTGAGAAAAAACATTTAATGATATCAGAGTTTGAAAAAATGTAGATCTTTTGCAGAGCAGGTGTTGGCTTTTCATAGCTTTTTTGTGAACTCACTTTAGATTTTACTCAAACCAATAATCCTTTGGATGCAAAAAAAACTTCAAGTTTATACGGAAAAACACCGGAAAAAGTACTAAAACTTTATTAAGAATTGAGATGCCAAGCCTTTGATATTCTAAGTGATATTCAAGAGCACAGAATGAAACAGAACTGTTTTGACTCAAAATACTTGGAAAACCTTTTCTCTGCTTTCCTTTTCTTATCGATTAAAATCGATTTCAGAAAAATAAAATCTAATTATAATTGTGTGGAAACATTTGTTTTTGAAATGTAAAGCTTTGTTCACTGAATCGACTCTTACATCACATTAGAGTTTGTATTCCTGTTATTGAAAGTCGAAATTTGTGTCACATATAGACTGAAATATAGAAAGAGTAAGAATCAGAAGAGGGGAGNNNAGAGAGAGAGAGAGAGAGAGAGAGAGAGAGAGAGAGAGTTAAATAAATGTCAAAATATAAGTTCACTTGTATTTTGTGTTTGAATTTCAAATAAATATTGTTTTATATTTCATAAAATATTTGAAAAAACAGTTAATATATCAAAATATTTTCACATTTCAAACGATATAATTGAAAGTCATGTGGAAACTCATATATAAGAAAATAATTTAAATTTCATTAAAACAATTCTGTTATACATTTTTTTATTTGTCGCAACAAAATGCATGAGTGTAATGGAAAAACATTTTCAATAAAACATCATGTATAATTTATAGTTTCCACTGATTTAAGTTATGTTTTTTACTTATGTTTGTTATATATTACGGGAAAGAAAGAGAAAAAAGTTTAACAAAATTGTATTCCACACGAAATTGTTTTTCCAAAATCATTCAATTTTGGTCTTTCAAATGTGTATTATTTGTGAATCGCATCTATTCATTATATTTGTCATCTTTGAAGTGGGATTTATGTAAGAACACAAACACAATATTTTAGGTAAATCTTAGTGTTTATGTAATTTATTAAAGAAATTTATTGCAATCAATATCTCTATAATATTCTCAGTCTTTGATATTTAGTTATTTTATTTATTCGACTCTAAATTCTTTTAATATTTGGATTTATTTTTTGTCGACACTTCTGTTGTAAAGAAAAGGTTTTGTTTCTGATTACAAAATTTGAATAATAATAGTAATAATAGAGAGGGAATCCGTTATTTGAGGGGAATGTATATCCTAACCATCCTATCATTAACTATTGATTGAGTTAAAGGGCTCTTCTTTTTTGATGATCAGTTGAAAAAAATGGATAAATTATTTATATTATTTATGTGTCGACTTATGAAAGCCTATAAACCAAATGGCAATCTCTCGTCCAATAATTGGCAGAACTTTAATAAGTGTAACGGAATAGTATTGTAACAAAAATTTGTTGAATTTGTTGCTCAAAGCATTTCTTGTGCTCATATTTGTAGCGAACAAAATATGATTACAGATTTGGAGTCCAACAAAAAAAGATTGTATTCTCTCAACAATTTGTGATCAAAGAAAAAAGAAATGCCGCCGACATTCACATTCACTTTCATTTTATTCTCTCCTTTTATTTTCTCTCCATTTCTATTGGGATCAAAAAGTTAGAGCACATATCGTATGGGAGTTATGTATGTCTTATATTTGTTAGAACTGAGACTAGAATTATCTGAGACTTTGATTCTTATATTATTCAGATATTACCGAAATATCCACCACTTATTGAGCTTTTATGTTAAGATCTATTTTTGGAGAACTCCTGTGCTTTTATATCGAGTCAACTAAATCTTATTATTTATATAAGTGTCTGACGAGAGCTTAAAATTTAATTGAATTATTAAAAACAATTTCTTGAATTCTAATTCCATTATTATTATAATGAATTTAAGACAAAAAGAGAGAATTATATTATTATTATTAATATTACATATTATGTATGTCTGTTGTATGAAATGTTTGCTAATGTCTTAAGAAGAAGTGTCTCGACTTTATGGCCAGTGCTCAGCATAGCTCTTGTGGTTCCCCCAAAGGGAATGTGTTTTGTCGTTGAGTTATGAGCGCATAAAAACTGGGAAAAAATTTCGAGCGAAACAACAAATCGGAGAGAAAAGTAAAGACACGAAATAGAAGTGAAAAAATATAGTGAGAAAAGTGGACAGAATCGCAGAAATGCTTTTTATATATATCTCTCATATGTGAATACAGAGCTCAGACATTCCAAAGGGAATAGTTATAAGTAAAGGATAAAAAGCAAATAATGCCAAAAGTGGCCACAATTTAGTTCCGCGTTTTGGGCTTTGGTTTGAGGTTAAGCCCTATAGAGTAGTGTGAAAAGAGTCGTCTTTTCTATGATTTCCAAAACAAAATCAAATTCTGTGCGTTTGGTCTCATTTTTCACTATTTATTGAGAATATGTTTTATCGCCAAAAAACAAAATACAACAGAAATTTCATTGAAAAAAGTGATGAATGACTTTAAATATGAAATGTCTGAGAAATAGTCATAACATTCGTCTCATAACTAGGAATACAAAACAACGAAAGGAATTCCTTAATAAAAATAGAAATGTTTTTCTTTTGACTTTTAGACTACTTTTTTGTTGGAATTTATTAAAAAATATTAAAAATAGTCAATCATTTGGCACTTAAACAAAGAATTGGTTGAATCCAAAGGAAATGTTTTGGAAATCAATATTTAATTTAAAAGTTTTTTGTGTGAATTGAGAGAAAAGAGCAAAAGATTCGCAATAAATGTTATATAATCTAAAGTTTGATGACTTGTGAGACACTTCTCAGCCCTAAGTTTCAAATTTTCATATTTCCGACTCTTATCTTAAAAAGAAGAGATGACTTTTCTTTAGAACAGAAAATGACAAAAAATATACAAAACATTACTTACAAATAGTTTTCTTTACTTTTGATAAAAGCAAAACACTATTCAATAGTAAAGTGCTATCAAATGCATACGATTTGACTAATTCAAGGACTAAAACAAGTTTAAACAAAATATTTTACAATAAATGTATATTTTCTTATTTAATATTCATGAAAGCAATACTCAAAATACATGAAAACATTAAAAATTTTAACAAATATTAGTCATTATCTCAAGAATTAGTGAAACACTTCTCACTTGAATTTCAATGGTTTTGCGATTCTTTTACTTAATTCTCAAAGTTTTCAATTATTGATGTTTTTTCCATAAGAGAGACAGTTATCATAAATCATATGAAATGTTACTTAATTTTTGGGGTAAAACCAATGATTGTAAACAATTTTTCAGCCAAAACTAATCGCTAGATTTGGGCGAAAGGAAAGTGTCGGTAATTATAGCGATTGTGAACTGTATTATATTTAGCTGTGATGTCAGGCATCCAGTGTTGATCGGTTGTGGTCTTTGGTGGCACACGTCTGAAGTAGTGGCAATTTGTCTGTTTGTCTGCTTAAAGATGACAGCAATACGTGATTAATGGGGGCCAATATCGCCGATTATAACCGGCTATTGAAGGCCTTTAGTCTTATGATAGTATAATATGTGGTAATAGTATTAGAGAAAAATAAGTATAACTATAGGTCTCATATTGCAAGACAATTGATGGACTCCAGCAAAGTATTTGTCAACAGAACAAATGGTAGCCAATACAACACCTGAGACCACAAACGGTTAAACACGAAATGATCGCATTTAATGCCTTAAGGCTTGAATTTGTGTCCATTTATTCAATGAATTACGGGAGTAATAATAGTTTGTTATTGTCTTTACTCTTACTTTCTTTACTTTTACTCAACCGATGTTTGGATAAAAAGAACTCAATTTATATGCACTAAGGATTGAGTGTAAGCCCAACACAAAACTTTATTATTGTCTTTCATTTCTTGCTTAGAGGTCCACAGCTTTGCTCCAAATTATCTTCTATTGTCTTCTCTTCACAATTATATTAAACGCAATAATGGCCTAAATTTGTATCTAATTGTGTAGACATTTGCGCCTATTCTTCAAAAATATTATGCATATTATTATTTAATATATAGTAATATAAATGTATACTAATATCCATTATTTTATCAAATTGTTTGCCATTATATGAGACCAACAATTTTCTAATCAACATTTCTAACATTTTTCGCATTTCTTTTAGGCCCAGATTTCTGGGGTCGACTCAACCCTAAATGGAGTCTCTGTAGTCGTGGACGACGTCAATCACCGATTGATATTAATCCTCAATTATTACTATTTGATCCCAATCTGATTCCACTTCAAATATATGGCGATTATGTGAGTAATAGTCGAAACCTTTTTATTCAATTCATTAATTAGTGTTGAGAATGAAGTCCAGAGTCATGAGTTAAACGATCATGCTCATATAACTTTATATAACCAATTGGCACAACTTTTTACTAATGATATATTTTTTAAACAAAAGATTAGTTTCATTAAAAACAAAACAAAACTTTTGATTCATTATTAGACAAATTGTCAAAATATGTATTTTAGTTAAACCGAAAACACTTTTGTTGGCAAAACTTTCCTTTAATTTAAAATATTAATCGTTTTAATGAGTTTGTGAGCCAAACCATTCATAGAAATGAACTGCTCTTTGTTTGTCTTCACTATAAGTCAGATATTGAAAATAAAAGTCAAATGCATTCAATTATTTTTGTCACTTTTGTTGATAATAAAAGTGATACAATAAATTGTATAAAGAATTTGTTGCGATATATCTCTGCTTTAATAACTAAAATAATGAATTAAACGCATGAAATCTGTGCACAAAATATACGTTATATTCACATAGTTTTTATGGTTATTTATTTTGTCGTATATTTTATATTAAATATTATATTTGAATAAAGAGAATAATGTTTTCTGTTATGTTATTGTCGTATATCTTCCCAATAGAAAGAAAAGTAATAAATTTCTTTGCGATATATTCTTATATTTTTCTTTTCTATTATATGGTATTGAAAACGTGATTCAAATATTTAGGGATTCAGTATTGCATTCATTTAAGTTTTCAAAACAAATTTAATATTTCACACTTCAGGTTATTTCACGAATGAATCAAAATTTATTCAAAACTTCTGACTATTTTTTGCCTTTCATTCAATTCTTTCAATTATTTTGCGTTTAAACGAAATTTTATTCAATAAAATCATATATTATTCGCTTATTAAACAAAATCATATCAAAAATTGATTTCTGAAAATAAACCAGGATACAATGTATGATACAATAATTTCAATATGTGCATGTTACTTTTTGGCTAATTTTTGACTTTGACTAAACTTTTTACTTAAAGCATGCTTTCCTGCAATGCATTAAATCAGAGCAAACTTAGTGTTAGAATTGAGTGATAAACGAAATGCAATACTTTTAAGAATTGAATTAAATTTAACTTTTGATTAAATCAGATAAACGGTAATTTACAAAATACTGGTCGCGGTATACTATTTCACGTGAGTCTGAACCGATCAGTGGTCATAAGTGGTGGTCCGCTATCATATCAGTACACACTTAAAGAAATAGTATTACATTACGGACGTGAAAACGATAGGGGATCAGAACATACTATTAGTGGTCATCAATTTCCTGCCGAAATTCAATTGTATGCCTTTAATTCGCAATTATATGCCAATTGGACGGCAGCCCAAAGTGAAGCTAATGGTGTGCTCGCTATCGGTATACTCATAGCCCATACACAACAATCGATTGGCGGAAACGCACAGTTAAAACACATCACTCACACACTTAAGAATATTACTGCCAGAGGTATGAATTTGAAGACAATTATTGTTAAATCAAATGTTTTCGTTATTACATTAAAACTCAGAATTCATTCTTTAAAAAAATTATATAAAATTATTATAATTAAGAAATTAAATTCAAATTTTATTTCTCTTATTTATATTATTTGGAAAATAGTTGTTTATGATTACTGTTTTAATTAAATATCACCAAGATGATTTAAATGTCAAATATTAATATTGCTTTCTTATGAAATTTGAGAAAAATTAGTCTTAAGTCTTGAAATATTTTAATTAATTCTCTAAAGAAATGAATCTCAAAGAGTAAAACAGAATTCTAGTGTAAATCATAGAGTTTAGAACGATTATAATCTTTAATTATCTCCAAGATCAGAAAACAATTAAATTTTAACATCTATTTTCGATGAAAAATCAGATAAGAGCTTGGTCATTTTAATCCCTGCACACCTCTGTTCTGATAATTAAGTTTGAGTTTACTTTTAATTGTATTCATTAGGCTTTAAAACGAGACAATCATTGAACTAATGACTAATTTAAATGTTTGTCATAAATCTGTTTGAGACACGCAAACACTTTATTACTTATTACAGAGTCTATACTTAAGCTCTCGTTTCAAACATAGGTCTAAATATTATATTAAATTTCAAAATATTTTTATAAAATAAGTCAAATATAGGCTTACATTTTTGAATCTATTATTATATCAGTCCTTTAAACGCTTAGCCCTTATATGTAAGTCTTAATACAAATTAATAGTAAATTTTATTTGATTGAAATATCAGTATTTGTATCAATCAATCAATTAATTGAAAATAAGAATAAAATTGTTGATTTGAGATGTAATTAATTGATTTTGATATTGGTCATTTGCTTTTTGAGTTGTAATAATTAGTTGAAACTGTGAGCCCTGAGCTAATAGATGAAACGCAATGAAAGTAATATTACAATTATAACGAAAAAGTGATTAATTAACGCAATTTCTCTTACTTTTAAAGGTGACACTCAATGGATTAGTTCTGTTAGTGTTAGAGAATTGTTGCCAACTCTCAAACACTACATAACATATGAGGGATCACTAACACAGCCTTCGTGTCACGAAACTGTCACTTGGATTATACTGAATAAACCAATTTATATGACTTTTCATCAGTTCCATCAGTTAAGGACAACAATGCATAGCGATGGACACGGAGACAACTTTAGGCCACTTCAACACATCAATCATAGGGCCATCAGAACTAGTATTAACTTTCAAGTAATGTATATTTCTTTTCAATTACTTCTAACCCAATACAAAGAAAAATGTTCAAAATTAAATTTATCAAAGTTGATCTTGTTTGTTTAATTGAATATTTTATTTATACAACAAATTTATGAATTAGTTTCACAACTATTCCTACATTTTTTGTTAAGAATTATTTAATTAAAATTCAAATATTGATAAATTTAAGACAAGGATTTATGAAAGGAGACAGTAATCACAATTTGATGACATTTTGAAGATTTATCTAAAAGATAACAACAATTTTAATGAGACTCAAAAGTTTTCTTATCGATGAATCTGTTCACGTCTTTCATAAGGAATCAATTCTTTGACGCCAAACATTGTGTTCTGAAAAATAACATTTTTTTCTTTAAAAAATCTTATCTCAACAAAACATTTGATTGCTTTTAAAACTTATTATTGAAAATTTGATCAAAGAATTGAAAGAAAAACTAAAGAATATCTCTTCGATTCAAACCTAGTGTTGGTTTTAATTGTATTGAATCCAAAGTTTGAGAAATCACTTTAAAATATAAGCGCAAAACTTTTAGAGATTTAAAGCCCTTAATTCAAAAGTTGTGTGTTTTGCCAATTAAGCCAATGATATATCATTACATCTATTAATTAGTCAAATAATAGAATCAATATTTAATTAAATTGTGTTTTAAATTGAAAAAAAGTTTGTTTCCCAAAATTAATTCCTCTATAAATTTATAGTTCAGTGTCTCTGAAGTGTCTTTGAATGACATCTAATCTAATAATGAATTCTTTGTTTGGCATTAGTTTTGCCGAAAACTAAACTTTAAATTCAACTAATTTTTCAACGAATGACTCACTTTTAAGGGATTTAAACAATAATTATCGATTCAATTATTTAATACAAAGAACTGCCTCAGAGTATGATTATCGCTCTGGTAGTGACTGTTCTGGTGATGACATTATTTTTGTGTTGTTTTCAGTTTTTGTTATTCACATCTTATAATCTCTTTTCCAGAGATGAGAGTACTTCCCTATTATTCATAAGAAAATTAGTGACATATGTTTGACACTTAATTATACTTAATTATCAGCACTTAATCAAAATGCAATTAATCATTTGCAGGAGCAAACTAATGAAGTAAGCGTTGATCTCAAAAATACTTATCACAAGAAGTCTTCCTTCTGTTCAATGGAAAGATCAATGATGTATAAAGGTTTGCATCAAAATTGTTATTTATTTTCAATTAATTTTCAATTTTTTCAAAATTGGTTTTTCAGACAAATATTTCGAAATTAATTTTTTAAATAGACTTTTGTTTAGCTAAATGTTTAATCAATTTCTACCCCAAAGGGTTTGCCGGTCTATAGTCGGCGTTAAGAAAATATCAATAGATTGGAGAACAGATAGAATAACAATCTGTGAAAATTGTTATCAAAGTATTTCTTTATGCGAAACCATTTTTTTGCTCCAAAAACATTAAATCCTTATCTATAGAATAGTCTGTCCTATTAAACAAAAAGATGAGATACTTTTACTCAACACAAGTATCGTATTTTGAGCTCCAAATTGAGTTAACACAAACACTTGCCATAAATATATCGGAGAAAATAAATTTTATGCAACATATCTGTTGTGTAGTGAAGTTCAGAGCCTTTTATATAAACTTTTATGAAAGTTTGACTCTAACTATAATTCGATATAATGTTATATAAAGGGTGCGAAAGGCCGGGCATAAAGGCATCGGACAAATAGTTATGTTCTCTTTATAGTGAATTATATTCACTCTTAAGTCCATCTGCTGCCAAACGCTTGGAAAGGCTGGTGAAAAGGCAGCGGAGGGCCAGAAATATACTAATATTTTGTGCTTTACTAACAAAACTCTATTTTATTCTCTTTCGTAGCAAACATTAAACTGAATGAAGAGTCGAAGAATGTATTATAGATATACTATTTTATACGCAAATACTATATTGTGAGCTCCGAAAGCATCAAAAACATCAATAATATTCTTGTGAACACTTGAGACCAATTTATTGTTTAGAATATCTCTCATATACTTCACTAATATTTGGGATCAAATGAAAAGCAAAAACCAAAACGAAGTACTGATCGCTCAATCTTTTGCTGCATTTGGTATTCACTCCGAAATGTTTTTTCATCACAAAAACTTGTTGTAAGTCTTGTTCTTTGATCGTTAAAATGCATCCATTTTTTACATAAATATTTAAATAAAAAACTTTATATGATTTTAACAAAATTCCTGATATAATGAGTTTTAAAGGAAAAATCAAACAAAATGCCAAACAATAAGAGTGGAGCAGAAAAAGGTTTTCTTTTCATCCTTTCAATCGCTAATATCGATCGTTATATTAATTTTTGGACGTCTTTTAAATGAAAATAAGAAATTCCAGACATTATTGGCATAACTAACTAAAGTGTAATAAATATCTGTCTTTTTGACTGAGTTTATCGTAAATCTATATTGAGATCAGTTTATATATCAAAATACAATACAAAATACAAAGAAAAATATATCGAGAATTGAAAAATATTTTCTTTAATAAACTTCTGTTTGAAAACTTAGGCAACGAATGAATACAATATTTAATTCACTGCAGAATATATTCTGTTATTTTATTTTTTATTATTTTAATGAAAACGCAAACATCTGTCCCACGAATTATTAACTCTAAGCCCTCAAAAAATTGATTTTGAAGTCAGAGTTTTCTTTGTCTATAATTATTAAAATGAAAGTCTGTTTATCAGTCGGCGCTAATAGAACTCACGCACCGATTATTTCCTAAATTCTTAATTAAAATAGTCGTCTCCTCTATCCATGCATTTCATTCATTGTATGTCATATCTGACTGCAAATGAGACCCTCATTTGAAAGTCAGTCAGTCATCTCTCACTCTCTTTTGGTTGAATATCTTTGTGTGTATTTAATATTAGATTCAATTGTATTGTCTGTCAGTGCTATCATCTCATTGAACCGTCAGTGGTGTTCATCTACTGGTTCACTCTCATGGGGTAATTATTTGCAATCAATTCCTAAGCCTTCCCACTGAGCTCCAGCTTAAAGAGTAAAGTCAATCGACGCCAAAATTAATTAAATGTTAGACTCCTTTTTGTAGTGACAATAAAAAGACTGAAATTTTAGTCCTTATTATAAGTTTGAGAAAATGTTTGCCTGTGTTTGGCGTCGGATAACAATTGATATTTTTTAAGAATAATTACAATACTCTTCATAACATTCATAGAATATATGGAATTATTCTGAAAGAGAGCCCCAAATAATTATAGTAAACGACAAAATCTATAATTTCTTTGGGACCGACTCTTAACTCTAATAGTGTTGCAAAACAAATGAATGAACCAATTCTTTCTAAAGAAAGACTATTCATTGATTAGTTATGTGGTTAGCACTCAATTTTGATTATCATTCAAATTATCGAAAATCAATTCTAAGAATTATTCAATTAAGTCAAAAAGAAAAAGTTCTGAAAAACTGTTCTTTATTTGTATAGATCCAATTAGAGCTAGAGCAAAGCAAACTATTCTCTATTGACCAAGAGTAATTATTTCACAAAATAAATAAATAAATATAGTTGTCTATAGTTGTGTCTAACAAATAGTTTTGTGGATATTTATTGTAAGCACTGACAGAGATATCGATGTATTTTGAAAGAAAACAAAGGAAAACAGTTTTATTGACTGAAATCACGCGTATTTACAATAATTCATTGAATGCAGGCATAGATTTCTACTAAAATATCCTGATATACACCAGAAAAGCAAAAACTCTAAGAAATAAAAGTATTTAATGTTTGTGTCAAAGAAATGGATGACAACAACAATCCAACTCTTATTCCAATTTCTATTGAATTTGTA
>LBFM01000259.1:12517-37207 GCA_000988765.1 Achipteria coleoptrata | reverse complement strand
TTTGTATAGTTTGACCAAAAAGACCTGAATTTAATAATTAAATTGTAATTTATATCTAATTAGGTTTTTATAGCTTTAATTTTGAACTCAGAGTTTTGAAAAATAGAATACTTGTGTACTTGAATTCCAGTCTTTATTTGATTTTTAAATTATTAAACAATTTATTTATTCGAAAACATGTAATAAACAATGAAATCAAATATAATTAAAATTATAGTCAAATATTGATATAAATTACAATACAATTGAGAGACAATTAGAGGTAAAAATTAAAACTAATATTTTTTGGTTCTTAAGTTTTAATTTTACGCAATATTTTCTCAATAATTTCTAACTCCAAAAAGTTATATATATCTATAAAAAGCTTATTTAACGCAATTTTTTAAGAGTATATAATTTATAATAATAATAGTTATAAATTAATTAATAATTATTAATAATAATAAGTAAAAACTTTTTCTTTTTATTTGTGTTATTTTACTTCAAAATTTAAAAATCAGTCAAAAATTGCTGACAAATAATCTAATTATAGTTTTAATTAAAATTTAATAAACAAAAGTATCAGTGAATGAAATTCAAATAAATAACAAAAAGAGTTTTAAATATTGATATAATTTGTCTCTTATTTCCAAAAAAGAAAATTTGATCAAAAAATTAAAAATAAATTATAATCAAAAAGCGATAAATTGTCTCAAATTCTTAAACATTTAATTAACAGAATTGGAGGCAATAAAAGAGGAAAATTAAAGACTAATTTTTAAAATGATTATCAATTACTATAACAAATAGATTCTCAAATTGAATGACAGATTTTATATACAAAATATTAATCATTTAAATATAATTTTTATATTCATTTGTTTTTTCACTAAAACCAAATGTCAATTGATTTAAACTTTTTTTTGTTTGTTTGTTAGATATTTTTACTAATAATTATACTTTACTTTCAATTTATAGTTAAATTTCGATAATAACTTATAAAATATATGAAATTTATATATATTTATGTATATATATATTGACCGCAAATATCTGAAGACATTTTACAAAAAATCAAATGAAAAAACAAAACAAACAAAAAATACAAAAAATCAATGCATTGAAAGATAAAAATACAGAATATTGGGGATAGTATTGACCTCCGATACTCTCAATTCTCGTTTTTATCAACTAATTTGTGGCACCAAAACGGTTGATACTATCGAGAATATACTGTATTCGACACAATATTTTAGATTATTATTCATTTAAACTTTTAAATCATTTAATCGTTTGAATAATTAATTATAAAAAAGACAAAAAACAAAACATTGAATTAGCGTTCAAATAGTAATATCGAAATGTATTTAATAATATTTTAGTCGATTTTCCAAATGTAGTCATAAATAAATTTGCATTTCTTTTCATTTTTTTGTTTCGATAATTATCTTATAATATGAGGAATGATATAAAAAATGAGCAAACATTCAAACACTCGAAAATTGATTCTCTCGTTTCAATTGATGAACAATTTTGTCGTCTTTTTATCAATTAATTTATACATTATTATCAATACTAAGTTAAATGAAGCCATTGTTTAGAAGATATTCTGTGTTTTTCGTTATTTCATATAATTATTATAATTAACAACAAATTTCTTTTAATATGTTTTTGTCATTTGTTTCAAATCGTAATTTCAATAATTAATAAAAAATGAAATTAATTTACAGTGAATTCAAAAAACGGTATGAAAAGGCATTAATGAAGGTAACAGTGGTTGTGCTCTACCGGTGCTACCAATCGATGATTATTTATAATTAATTATTATATATAATATATATAGTATTTATAAAAACAAATCACAACATCTCTTCAAAGTTGGCCATCACTTCGCTCTGTCGGTTCAAATCGATTTGTCCGGCTCTCTGTCCACCGAATAATCATTAATTATAAATACAACTATAAATTCTTGATATACTGACCGCTTCTCTCATTCGCCTCTCCTTTTCTCGTTGTCTCAGTCGTTCCCTTTCTGTTTGAGACAAGGCTTGAGAGGGCGATCCCGAACCAGAGGCGGGCGACGAGTTTGTCGACGACTGGTTTTGTCGACTAATCTCTTCGATTTGCATTTGTTGTGCTTTCCGGGCCTTTTCCAGTGCCTCTTCTTCTTCTCTTTCGCGTTGTTTTTCCTTCTCCTGTCGGCGCCGTTCCCTTTCCTGCTGTTCTTTTTGGTGTTTTCTGATTTCCTGTTGAACTTTCAGTTGTTTTTGTTTATCCTCTTTCTCTTTCAACTGCTTTCGGAACGATTCAAACGTGTCTTCAGCCGACGCTTTGTTAATAGAACCGCTACCACCGGAAGCTGACTGCGCCAGACTGGACCAGGAGCCCAAATTCTTTAGTGTAGAAGCAGGAGCCTTTCAATGTAATCTCTTATTGTTATTATAATTAAATTATAATAAATCTTATCTTACATTAGATTTCTTGTTAGTCGACATCACAGACGCGGTCGACAAAGACGTAGACAAAGGTTTGACGTCCTTTTTCTCGCCATTTGTCGGTGAACTAGAACTGAATGAATCGAATGGCGTTGAGTTTCCTATTAATTGGATTCAAAAATCGGTTAAATACCAAATTTCGAGACATTAAGTTCAGAATAAAACCTGAATTAAACTCTGGAACATGTCTTGCATTTTGTTGTGAATTATTGACGCCATAACTGTTGGGTTCTTCCGTTTTAATCTTTGTTTGGTTCACATGTATTGGTGTCGGCGCTAAACAGCGAAACAATATTTAAGTATAGATTAATTGTAATAACGGTATTCCCGCCCAATAGGTTAGATGTCGGTATAAAATCAATTGTATAATCGATGTATAAAATTATCTTGGTCTAGAAATAAGTATAATCGAGCGTAAAACACCTAGGGTTTAATAAATGTACTGTTCCCTATACTTGTCGATAGAGACCATAAGTGGTAGTGTGTGTGAGAGAGAGAGTGTGTATTCAAATTCATTTATACCAAATATACGGTAAAATTAAAACAATTATAAATACCTGTAGTAATGGGTGGGGGCGTGAAATGAGAGGCATTGACTTTAGGAGAATCTCGGATAGGATTTGACGATTGATTATCGGAATTCGTATTTAATGGCAGCGGAGCTGAAAATACAATACATTTGTCAATAAATGTGTTTTAAAGACATCAAAACTGACTGTTTTTATGTGATGTTTGCGCCGTTTGTTGAGAGCCGGGAACTGGGAGTATGTTTTTCCTGGCGGGCGCTGCCGTTGCTGTCGCCGTTGGTCTTTGTGGCTGTTGAGGAAGGCTTGTATGGGAGGCCACGACCGGAGGTTTTGCTATTTAATTCAGTCATTAGATATAATTTTGGAATAAACTCCTATTCTCTGTTACCTATAGTGGGAACACCGGTCGGCAGCGGTAGCGCCGCATTGAAAGACTGGTTTACAAACGGATTTTGTGGCACTTGTGGTCCGAGATTACCGGTCACTGACTGCTGATTATAAGACTGAGTGATGGGTAGAGTCCCGGGAAATGTCGGCGTATGAGAGGGAGCAGTAAACTGACCGATCGTTTTATTTGTATTCAACTTCTTTTTTGGAGACTCTGTTCGGTAATCAGTTATCATAAGTATAGCGAATACTTAAAATAATTTGCATTAAAAAACAATAAACTCATCAAAGGATTAACTTTCAAAATAAAAACTGAAACATAAATCAAAACACAAATTAATAAAACCTTTGAAACGGATGTCCAAAGAGTGCAGTGATTCTGAGAATTAAAGATAATTTAAATCTAATTTTCGATAAATATTTTAACTCAAAGAAGAAATTCATTTCAAAGACTCAAAAGGAGTTCAAAGAGTTTTTAAGGAATAAAAAAGAATTTCTTAATTAGAAAATCAATTACTGTTAAAAGAGTTTAAAAAAATTTCATTTACTTTCGTTTTTTTCAAAATACATTAAAAGTTTTTGGGCACACAATCAATAAGAAGTGTTGATTTGATTGATGAGAACAACAAAAAAGTTATATTCAAATTTAATAGGCATTAGAGGCCAGTATTAATGGAAATTAATAAAAAACAAATTGCATTACACGTCA
Organism: Achipteria coleoptrata; assembly: GCA_000988765.1. NCBI lineage: Eukaryota > Metazoa > Arthropoda > Arachnida > Sarcoptiformes > Achipteriidae > Achipteria > Achipteria coleoptrata. The sequence goes on along the minus strand of LBFM01000259.1, from coordinate 33,110 downwards.
AATAAGTTATAATAGAATTCTTTGTTTTTTAAATATAAGAAAATTTGCATTTAATGAATGAACTAATATTTACAAATGAATCGGTTTATGGATGAGAGATGACATTATCAGAGCCATAGTTAAACACTGCCCCGAATAACATGATTTACACAATTGTTTGTTTGTTTTAAAGAAAATTCGATATAAAATAAATATATAAATAAAAAGAGAATTAACGTAAAGCTTACCATATTATCAATAATTATGCCAAATATTAATTTATTTTATATAAATAACTATTGGAGACAAGGATTGACTAAAATTAAAGAAAAATTAAGTCAAAAAAATAGTTGAGTTTAGCCCAAGAGTGCTCATGTCCTAAGAGGCCGACCGCTTTCTAACTAACTAACAAAATCATATATAAAACTCATAAATCGAGATATAATTCAAACTCAGGTAAAACAATAGGTTTGTGTCTTTCAAAACAAATCTAAAATTCAATTTGTTTGAGACTAAAATGTGTTCAGCGCTCAGCATATGTTTTGCACCTCTTCTTCAAAAAATACATGCACTCTCTTAAAGTATTTATAAAGTATTAAAAATTGAGTCAAAATTAAAGCACAACTAAATAATGAAATCAATGAACAGAATATTTGGAATGAATTGACTTTCAGTAAGAAAATGGCAAATATTGAAGGAATCGATAATAACTTCTTGAGTGAGTTATTCGGGCAGTTATTTGATGCGTGAAGAGTGAGACAAATATTTACAGTTTGTTTGTTAACCAAACATTTTTTGCTTAATTTTATGATTTAAATATACAAATGAGAGAAGAATTTGAAGTATGAGTCGAAACATAACACTCGAAATATGAATAAAAACAGTATAACTAACGAACCCCTCAGAACACTGCACTCTGGACCTGAAGACAATTGTTTATAATAACATTTAATCAGAATAATTGTTTGTGTCATTGGTATTGTGCTCTCAATTGAGAGACTGCTTACAAAAAGGCGAGTTTTTTGTGTAAATTATGACTCAATGGCTGTATATTTACATTATATAAATGGGAAACAAATAGATTGAACCTAACATTCAATTAATTTATGTGAAAAGAAAGGCTTTTTTGAGAACAATTATGAGAAATGGCTTTTGCAGTGACTGTTAAACAGTCATTCAATGATTTGTTTTGGTTTTGAAAATAATGTAATGTTTTAATTGTATTGTGAGGTAGAAAAACATAACTAAAGAAATAACTAATATTTGAGACAAACAACAAAACTTAGATTTTTATATTAAACTTTTGCCTAAAAATGTGTGTCTTTTTGTTAATGACATGTATTAGTGGACAGACGAGAGTCCAATTCAAACGAAGCATTGATTTAATGGTCTTAAATGTTGTGACGCGTTTTGTTAACTAATGAGTGATGAGTCTAAGGATGCGTTCATTGATTCCTAACCTGATTCAGAATCGCTGCTATCAGAAGAACTACTGGAACTGGAACTACTGCTACTGTCGCTATCGCTCGAACTGGAACTGCTAGCACTCAATCGGCCGGCGGTCTGTCCGACGTCTGCGTGACTGTTCTCCGAATCTGTGAAAGCATAAGGATCTGTATTTCAATAAATTTCCGAAACTTATGTTTAATTTCAATCTTTAGTCTAACCTTTTTTGGGTGGTTTCTTAGCCGGTGCTCCTAATTGGCCGCTCACGTCCTGCAGTCGCTTCTCTAACTCTTGTTTTTTCTTTTCCTGTTCTTCTTTAGTCTTAGCAGCGGCTGCGGCGGCCATTTGTTTGTTCTTTGTGTCTGATATTTGAGACAAATTAATACAAACAAAACTATAAATCAATTAACAATTACTGTAAGGCTTTCGGGGTTTTTTCCTGAGACACGTCGCGACATAACTCTCCAATTCTCGAAGTGTTGACGGCTTTAATGTTTCGAAATCTATTTCTATTTCATCGGGATTTGAGTCTCTAAGGGATGGCTCTCGAGATTGGATTATATGAACCACTTTTCCTAATTTATCACCTTTTGGTCCAAAGACATACAATAATCAGAAAATTGATATAAATATAAAGGAAAGGATGAAATACCCGGCAATTTATTGATATCGAGACTCAACTGCCGTTTCTCGTCGTAAGACATAGGTTTGGCGTTGTCTTCATCTTCGCTATCGAATGCCGCCATAGCTTTGGTGCTCTTTTTATTAGCTTTACTATTGGTTCTTGGTCTCTTTCCTGGAGTAGGCGTCGCACTCGTTTTGTTTTGAGAGTTTTGGGCTTTAGTTCCGGTGCCAGACGTGGCTTTGGCTTTAGAGGCCTTACCTGTTGGTATAATTTCATTGTTTGGCTCGACATTAGTTGTGGCGGAGCCGGAATTATTTGGACCCGAATTACCGATTGTTGATATATTGCTTCCGGCCATTAGTGACGAACCGTCTATTAAGTCCTCGATTTCCTTTTTAATGTCTGCTTTTGAGTCTTCTTTGTCTCTCTTAGAACTACTCCTCGTTTTGCGTTTCTTTTTCTTGCCTTTCTTTTTGACCCCTTCCTGAGCTAAAATACTTATTTCTTCGGTAACTTTCCTCAGCTGCTCCTCAAGAAGTTTAATCTTCTTTTCGCGTTCGTCTTCGGAGTCACTCTCACTGCTCGAAGAACTCGATTGAGAGCTTCCACTAGAACTGGAACCACTGCTGTCAGATTTGCCGGTCTGTGAGGGCTCGTCAGGCATTTTCGCGTAACGCATCTCAAACACGTCCTAAACATTTAGAAAACAGTCTATAATTAGTAAAGTGTAGCAAAAGCATGAAACAGACCACTCAATTGACATATGAGAGACTGTGATCTAAAAAAGAGCACTTCCTATACCTCTACTGATGATTAGAAATTGCATTATAAAACAGAATGAATTCCTGCCCAGAAGAGGACTCACACATAACTAGCAGATAAATGGGGATAAATTACCTGAAGTTTTCTGGCCATCGCCACCACTTCATGATCGGGAGGATTGTATTTATAACAATTGGTAAATATTAACCGAACGTCTGCTGCGAAGTCTTCGGTCTTTCTATACTCTCTTTGTTCCATTTTTACCTAATTTTGGACAGACATACGATTAAAACACTTCAAAATAAGTAAAACCAATTGTTTAATACCTTAACAGTTCCCAAATCCATGGGATGTTTAATGATTTCGTGATAGTCATGAAGATTAAGGAGTTCTGCGTCGACGGGTTTATAGAAAGGCCAGGCATAGCCCGCGTGCTTTTTGGCGAATAACTCTTTTAGTATTTGACTGCAATACTTCATTTGTTCCGACATTTTTCCTTTTTTGGGTTTGGATACGTGTTGTGCGGTGTCGGGTAAGTCTTTTGACGGCTTTTTAATGGGACGACCGCTTTCGCGACGCGTCGACATTTTTCCGGGCTTTGATTCACTCATTTGTTGGCTATAAACAGGTATACCGGAGTCTAACGGTGTGGTTGTGTCTGCTTTCCGTTTGACGCCTTTCTTAGATTTTTGATGAAGTGATGACATAACAGACGGACCGCTATTTCGGAACTGACTGTTTGTTTGAATGTTTGGGCCACTGGTTTGAGGGATTGGAGGAACTGTTGCTGTCGGTAATGAGGTCATACCTGACATTCCGTCAGCAAAAGCTCTTTGATGTGTTGTCGTTACCGAAGTCTGTCCTCCGGCTATAAGTGGTGAAGGGGTGGCGTTAGAGATCGAAGATATGGGCGCTATCTTATTGATTGGAGGCGTACTAATGGGTGCACTCTTATGCAACGGGACGGACACTGAACCTGAATTTGTGACAATCGGTGGAAGGCCTACATTTGCCGAATTCACAGGCAGTTTAGGCGCTCCGACAGAGTTATGCAGAACTGATGAGACGTTTGATGTGGGAGTGGCTGTTGTGACGCCTGACAATATTGTGGGAACTGTTTTGACAGCACCCGATTGGGGCAACACTTCTGATGGTTGAGTCACTAATGAATTACTACGAGTCGCTTGAAATGTAGCCGCGGCTGAGGACAGACATTAGACACACATTAGTTATCATTTAAATTCAGACATTTATTCAAAATTTAATTTCAATTTAATATTAAAAATAAATTCGAAAACAAAACAAAATTCGAATTTAAAACTCATTGAAAGCAATGAAAGCATTGAGTAATCGATTAATAGCTTTGCGTTGAGTTTAATACCCAATCATTGGATCTCAACAACCATTCACTCAATCATTGAATTACTTCCAAATAATTTGCTTTAAACTCAAAAATGGTGTCAAAAGAGAGTAAGTGAGTGCATACCTCTTCCGCGGGGCCCTCCTTTTGGTTTTCCTTTCTTGCCTTTTGGGCCCTTCATCGGCGGTAACGGCAATTCGACCTCTTCTTTGGGTATTTCTTCTATTTTTTGAAGAAATAGTTTTTCGAGAGTCTGAGCCATAAGTACGACATCCCCTCCGGGCTGGTTATAGACATAACAGTTTTTAAACATAGTCTTAAAGTCTTCGATACACTCAGCGGCAGAATAGTAATAACAGTTCTCAAGTCTTTTCTTAATAGTTCCCAAATCCATGGGTTTCCTAATAATTTTATGATAGTCTGGTAGTTGTAGTTTAATGGCATCGACGGGTGCGTGGAAAGGCCACGCATACATGTGTTTCCACACAGACTTCATAACCACTTTCAACACGAACTGCAACTGATTAGTGTTACGCCTCTGTTTGGTCGGCGGAGGAATATATGGCGGTTGAACCACACCATTGACCGGTTCCAATGCAGACGACGAATCACTTTCAGCGGACGTCTCCACTGTGTGAGACATGTCTTTTTGTTGAGAGTTATTATTGTTCTGCTGTTGTGTTGGAATCATTGGACTATTCAGAGGTAAGTTAGGCGATGAGACAAAGCCTCTGACAATACTCTGTGCAGTTGTCTCTTGAGAACCGCCCATCCTTTGGGTGGACATTTGGGGGTCAGTAAAGCTCTGATATTGATTATTATTGTCTCACTGGACATACCCGGCCTCCATTGACGTTAACACCTTTTACTTCAATTGATTTATGCACACAATCACTGATCGCATACATTAACCACTGATTGATTGACTGTTTAACCACTCTTTTAATACTAAATTAAGAATAAATACGTTATTAAAAGAAATAAATGCAAATCAAATGAAAGGCCAAAACATTATTATTGTTTATTACTCTTATTATTGGGCCAAACAATGGGTCATACATTTGCTCTTAATTTTGTGTCTATTCCTCTCTAATTCACTGATAAAACATTTTCTCATTAAATATGACTAAAATCGGAGTTAAAATTGTGTATAAGTATTGTAATTAAGATAATAATTTGTCCACAAATTCAAAAATGTATTTAAAAATTAGTCAATAGTGTTGACCACATGTAAAATGAAAGACCAGGCGTTCAACTGTTGGCGCGTTTTGGCCTTCAGTGGCCTCTAGTGTTCAAAAGGACTAAACAGAGGTATAATTGAATCCTATAATTATTGCCTTAAAATAACGCAATAAATCGTTTCGTTTGAATAAATTTAATTAAAATCAAGTATTTCTTTAAAATATTTTCATTTAATTAACAATCAATTAGGCGTTAAGTCAAACAAATAGATGTCTAAACAACGGTTCCGGTAGTTCTCAATAGGGATTAATGTCTGATGTAATGCTCAGACATATCATAGACTAATAACGAGTTTTTATTGTATGAAAAGCGCAGAGATTTTTGTATTGAATTTTAATTGAATTAAACATTAAATTGAGATTTAGATCCAAAACGATTGTAATCAATGTCTAAACTAATGTTAAAACACATTAACCGGCAGTCAATCAAAACTCTATTTCAAACATCGATTGAGATATCGATAGAAAAAAATTGATTCAAAGCTCTGATAAATAAATAGCTATTTATTTGCATTTAATCGACTAATTCGGTCATACATTTCAATGAGTGGACAGTTGTTAGGGTCGAGTCAGTGGTCGGGCAGTAGTCTTGAGGAACGGTATTCTGCGTGGAATTGATGTATCGATTGTATGGATGGGTCTTAGGTTTTGGACAATAATAATGGCCGGCCTTGAAGTGAGTCACACAACAGCAACACTTGTCTGCACTGGTGTTCATCACAATTAAACAAACCGTTTAAAGACATTTAATTTACTAACATTTTATTGATTACAACCTTTTTTGGAGTCTAATAATGGCTGATAAGGCCTTAAATGAGTTGAATTGAGCCGAAAACACATTATATTTCATGAATTTGTCATCACTTGTCTCGAGACTAATGGCTCGCATTCACTGCAAAACACAATAAATGCTATGCTTTCGCTCTAACAGTGCTATTCAGACATAGGCATAGGCTAGTGCTCAGGCTATTGGCTCAGCACAGCATCAGAACATGGAGTGCTTAGACTAGTGTTGTGTGCTGTGCTCTCAGTCACAGCCTGTGCCGAGCACTCAAACACAAACCGACTCTCCAAACGCCAACTGACACTAATAATAAGAGCTTCGGTACCACTCATCCTCTCATTGGCTGACACACCACTCATGTGACCCATAAATACATTTGTCTTGTTTTTGTTTATTGCCATTCAATCCATTTTTATTCCGTATAAATCCACTATTTTTATTCAAAATCAAATACAATCGCATAAAAATGTCATTTGAATCCAATTCAAAGACTCTTAGCGTCCAAATGGAGATAAACGAAGACATTTAGTGAACCACAGTTTGCCTCAGACTTAAATGTCTGGCAGTTGGGGCGTAACAACACTCCACTCAACAGCTCTCAACGCCACCACTCTATTACTGTTACAAAATTCGCACTCCTATTGGCTTATATTTCAATTGTATTCACAATAATTCACAAGTCATGTGACCAAAGCTTACGTTCAAATTATTGCAAACTTGCGGTCAATTTAATAAAATACCGGTTCTTCTAATTATCTCTTAAAACAAAGTAATTGCTATCAAATAAATTCACACAAAAGACTATTTCAGTACAAAACTATTTTTTGAAAGAATCAGAATTTCATAAAAGGATTGAAAATTAACAGAATTGAGACAAAACCTTGAAATACCCTTTGATTTCAATAGTTTTGTACAACTTTTTGATTGCAATCATTATTATTAATCATTTCTTAATACAAAATAATTAAAAATTAAGTTTCAAAAAACGTTTTTCTGATGTAACGAAACATTTATTAATTAAATTAAAACAGAAAAACACATCAAATGATAGAAATGTCTCAAAATTTGATCAAAAATAAGCGAATATTAGAAAAATGTAAAATAATTCTTGAATTCAAAGCAAATAACCCCTGAAATCAAAGGGAAAACAAATTAGTATTTGATTTAGAGTTAAGAGAAAAATAGTTAAGACTTACGGCAATTTCATTCTCATGAAGACCCAAGTGGTCAGAAATGAGACAATTATTAATATGAATCCGATGGCAATCAACAGAATTCGGTTCAGTTTAGGAGTGATTGGATTATGGGTATTGTCTAGTATTACGAAACCCATTCCTCCCATTGTGAAGAGCAGACTCGACGCCAGACCTTCCATAATGTACTGTCCGTTCACTCTGTAAGGCATGAAAGCCACGGGTCGGGAGTGACCCGACTCGTCAACAGTGGATCCGATTGATGGCGGCTCTACTATAACGTCATATATTATCCCTAAATTAAGATTTTATTTGTTTTAATTTAACCATAATTTCTATCGAAAGACAATTCAAATATTTCTAAAACCAAGAATCAAATATTAGGCCAATATATGATATTGTCTTTAATGATAAGTCGAGTGAAGACATACCGCCGCAGACCAGAAAGTAAGAGACCAAAACAAAAGAGTAGACGACCATCGCTGACGGCTGTTTCAGCCAATTGGGACGCTTTAGCTTAATGTTGGGCACCTCTACCACTGTAAACGGCACACCATATAACGATTCAACGATTGACGCCATTCTTCGACAACAATTCAGTGGGAAATTAATGAAATAAAAAGCCGACAATTGATTGAATCAAATGCCAAATCACTAAAAACTTATATTTGAGTAAACATCTGATCACATGTTTTGTCTATTCATTCAAATATTATGTCATTTTTTCACAAACATTTAAAACGTTTTAATGAATAAATAAATTTAATTAACTAAATATTAATTGAATTTAACACAATTTCCCAAAAGTAGTCAAAACAATTAGAATTGATTTTTCATTTCAAAGTATTGTATGAGTTAGCAATTAAAGTATCAAGTTCACAATTTCAATTTTCTCTCTAATATAACGGTGTTTTTGAAGAGTACTTTAAAAGTCAAAACATAAACAAATTTAAAATCCAAACAAAATATCAAAACATAACCAAAATTAGTAAATAAGAGTTAATATTAAAACCATTTTATTTTATTTTCAGTTAATAATAATAATAATGTATAACATATTATCCAAACAAATGAGAAATTGTTTGTCGATTAGACTTAAAAACAGTCGACTTATGAGTGGATTAAAGTCTGAAATGAATTTGGATACCAAACAAATCAAGAGATGGAAACGAATCTTTGCTTTAAGTCTTTTCGGCATTACTTTAGGCTCTGCTTTGTTAGTCAAAAACTACAAAAGAAGACAATGGTTTGAGTTTTTAGAGAAAACACAACGATTACAAGTAATGACAAACATATTAACACATTTGTCATCAAATTAAACAAATTTATCTCTGATATGATCTTAGGGTCAAAAATTCGGTGAATTAGAGTTATTCAAAATGAATGGTATAGTAATCGCCGAACCGGTGGCCAAAATGTGGAAAAGTATCCAATCATTTGTATTCAGAGACGAAGATCTTGTATTGTCTGCATTTCCAAAGTGTGGCATAACATGGCTTCAGGAGATTGTTTGGCTCATCTCTAATGACCTCGACTTTCAAACGGCTAAATCAAAATCCATTACCGATAGGTTTCCATACTTAGAGTTTCCGAATCCAGGAATCAAATCAATAAATATGATAAAAGGACAGCGTTTTATAAAATCTCATTTAACGCCTTCTTTGCTTTTCAAAGAGTGTGAAGACTGTAAACAAATTAATCCAAACGCTTATGAAAACCAAACTCTGCCTAAAATTATGACAATATTCAGGTTTCGCCTAATTTTCTGTTTTTCTCCAGAATTTCATTCAATTGTTTCGTTTAAATAGAAATCCAAAGGATTTAATCGTTTCTTACTATCATTTTTCACGAATGAATCAAATGATAGGTTATAAAGAAGATTTCGATCACTTCTTTGACCGCTTCATTAAAGGAACGGTTCCTTACGGACCCTTTTGGGAACACTATTTAGATATCTTAGAGTGGAATCAAAATCATTCGAAAGACAATAGAATTTTGATAATTAATTTCGAAGATCTTAAGAGAGATTTCAGGACTCAAATCAATAAAATTTGTGAATTCATTGGAAAACCAAAACTGAGTGAAGAAGACATGAATTCATTGGAATTTCACTGCAGTTTCGATCAAATGAAAAATAATCCGTCCGTTAATTATAAACATTGGGATGACTTTGGATTTAGGGATAAAAGTGAGGCTGAGTTCATGAGAAGAGGACAGATTGGAGACTGGAAACACTATTTAACTGATGAACAGAATAAAATAGTCGATCAATTGGTTAGTGAAAAGTTAGGAAATAAAATCAATTTTATTTATCAATAAATTTGTTTCTCATATCAATAGTTCTGTTAATTGTTATGAATTATAATAAAGTTTTGAATCAATAAAAATAACTCAAAACTTATTCCAGTTTTTCTATTAATTGTTTTTCAATTTTCTCGTAAGTGAAGTGAGACTCCAAATAAGTGATAGTATTCTCCATATTAAGCAGTTTTTGGTTAAGTGCCGCTAATTTTACTTTACATGACTTATCTGTTAAATAGATTTGGTTTAAAAGTTATGGGTTTTTATCATTAAAAACAATAACAAACCAAAAGAGTTTAAAAAACTACTGATTCTCTGTATTCCAGTTGTAACCGATTCAATGAATTCCCTGTTCTCCCAGTCGTCTATCGTATCACTTCTTATCGATGACTCCAATGTTTCTGAAGAGTCACTTGATTTTAATGATAATTGACTCAAATTTTTTGCGTTCATATTGTTATCAATAAATATATAAATTTCACAATAATTTGATTAATAAATCAATGGATTGACTCAATTAACTAAAACTCAAATAATATTTTGCAAACAATAGTTGTTTTCGACGGAAATCCTCAAAACTAAATGATAACAATCACTAACAAACCAAACAACCGATTGAATGAGTTTCCAATCAAATACAAAGACTACAAGGTAATATCACTGTAATACACTGTAATATCGAGGTAAATATAAAACATTGTTATTAACATAATCTGATTAATCCATATTTTAATACATGTAAACAAAAAAGACGTCAATTGTTTTCTTAATAAACATTTCGATTGCTTTCAGAGAGAAAAACAATTTTTAATGTTTTTCTAAGAATTGATTTTAAGATAATTATATGTTTTGCGAAATAAACCCACATTTTATTGAATGTTTTAACCATAAAATATAGATTTCAAAAGAAATATCTCTTTTTTACTTTGAATTTAAAATAATTTATTATTAAAAAAAACTTTTTAATAGTCAGGAAAAAAGTTAATAATTAAGTATAGAAAAAGTTAATTAAAAAATAATACATTAATTTACATCTTTTGTGCGTTTATATCATTCGCTACTTTTCTTGTTTTTTAGTAAAATACTATTATTATTGTTATTAAAAATGCATTTTCGGACGCAATTAATAACGGCTTCAGTGATGTCAGTGAATACTGAATGACCCGCTCTATGAGCCATATCTGAGAGATAGGCGCGGCCTCTGTTATAGTCTTTGATCGCAGCGGTAGTTAACTAACAAAAGTCAAGGGTTTTATGAAAAATTTGAATAAAATATATTTTTAGTTAAAATGACTCACTTTTTCGCCGTCAATATAGCACTCGTCCTCCAAATACTGTATACATAAAACAAGATTATATCCGAGCGCTAAATAGTGTGCGGCCTTTAAATAAAATCAAAATATATAGCTTTAAATTAATATAATTGTATATAAAGACTGACCAAAATCATTGAAGACAGGCCTCTATTATTATTGGTAATGACAAAGAGTAAGACCCGACTCTTTTCGATAGCCGTCATTTCGATAGGAATACTTCGGTCTTCATTGGAAAGACCTTCACTTTGAGATGAATAATAAGTTAAATCGTTTTCTCTACACAAATGAACAAACATTTAGTTTTTGATTCAAACGTTGAATAGAAGTATTGCTGACCGAAGTAATGGTATAGCGATGTCGTCCCTCCATGTGTTGGACTGTGGGGGAGAACCTCCTAAGTAGATATCGCGATAATGAATATGTTGTGGACTATTAGCTGACTTGAGAGCACTATTCACTGGTTTAAAGAGCCCTTCAGAAAGTTTGGGCTCAAAAATCAATTCGAGTTTTTTGACTAAATTTTGACCAAATTTTCCGTTTGTACTGATTTGAGATTTAAACTCATTAACGATATAACAAAAATCGTCGAAATTTATCCTAATTTCATCCAAATTTATAGTTCTGAGGTCTGAATCACTTTCACTGAGTTTTCCGATTCTTTTGATTGTTATTTGAAGTAAATTATTGTTTGAGAGTTCCCTTTCTGTTAATATGTCGAACGCTAACCTTAAATCAGAAAAAGTGATTTCACCCTTCCTTTCGTTGTCGAGAGAGTCAAACACTTCTCGAAATCGATTCGATTTATCACTCAATTGGATGCCTGTCTTTCTCACCGGTGTTGTGCTGCCCTTACGAGACAACTCATGATTAGCTTCTCTTTTGCTTAGAATATGTTTAGCACAGGTCAGCGCCACTTCGATCTGATCGAACATAGGAATTGCCTGACGCCCCACAATATTCTGCAAATATGACTGACCCTCCCGTAAGTCTTTGTATTCTCTAAACAAATATCACTCCAATAAGAATAAAGTAATGAATATAAATATAAAGTAATGACCAACTTTTCAGTAATAGCTTCTCCTTGAATGAAAGCTCCGGGTCCCGACCACTCATTGAATACTAGTATTAGATTTCGCTGCGATCCAGAAATGAATGCGGACTCAATCAAAGCTACTATTCCTCGGGTCTGGTTATCGATCACAAAAAATAAAATCTCCGCATTCTGTGCCATATTATCAACAAATTCCTAATTAATAACTAATTAATTGAAGTGTTTATTACTGACCTCTTTTGCACTCCATTCCTGTTCAATGAGGTCTGGTCTCCAGTGTGACACTTGCTGTCAATAGATGTGAATTAATAGATGAGTAAAAATTAAAACATTTCAAAATAAATGAGTAAAAGTACCGGATTATAATAACTGATTCCCCAATTAATGAGTTTAGGAATAGCTATCTCTTTCCTCCAAGTCGTCGGATTACAAGAACCGCCCAAAAACACTATAATTAGATGTGTTTTCATTAGAAAACTTAAAATTATGGAAATTTTTGATTGAATTAAAGATTAAAATAAATTTTAAGAAAACTTTTCCTCAAAAAATTCCAATAGAATTAAAAATATGAGAATCAAATGAGTGCTACCTTTCCCAGTGGGTAATTCCTTTGCTCTCTTCATTTTTGTGCCATTAATTGGTGGTAACGGTATTTCTATCTCTTCTAATGGAAAACCTTTTAATTTCTCCAAAAAGAGTGTTTCAAGAGTCTGAGCCATTAGGACGACATCCTCTTCCGGTTTATAATAGAGATAACAGTTTGAAAACATAGTCTTAAAGTCTTCGATACATTCAGTCGAAGAATAATAATAACAATTTTCAAGTCTTTTCTTAATAGTTCCCAAATCCATGGGTTTCCTAATAATCGTGTGATAGTCGGGAAGTTTTAGTTTTATGGCGTCCACCGGATTATGGAAAGGCCAGGAAAAGTCGTGTTTCCACAATAACTTTAGCACTTCTCGTAACAAATACTGCAATTGAGTTGTGTTTCGTCGCGGTTTAGTCGGTCCCGGAATAAACGGCGGCTGAACCACACCATTGATCGGTTCCCAAACTGGAGAAAAATCATTTCCAATCGTATCGACCACTGATGTGTTTAATGGGAGAGACATTTCTCTTTGAAGAGAGATATTGTTCTGTAGTTGTGTCGGAATCATTTGACTACTCAGAGGTAAGTTAGGCGATGACACACAGCCTCTGACAATATTCTGTGCAATTGTCTCCTGAGAAGCGCCCATCCTTTGGGTGGACATTTGGTGATCAATAAATATGGCGTTAATTATTATCTCACTGGTCATACCCGGCATCCATTGACTTTAATACTTATTAATTCAACTGATTTATGAACACAATCACTGATCGCATACATTAACCACTTATTTATTAAATTTTAATTTTCTTTTTTTCTAAAACTAAAAAAAGAAATAAAAACAATAATTAAAACATTGAAAAAACATTAATTCAATTCAAAGGCCATTATTATTGTATATTAGAAATAAAATTAATTAATTTCGATATTGAATGACAACTAAAGGAAATGCAATCAGAGGTTCAAAGAATTTCTAATAGAATTTCCACTAACTTCTAACTAATGGTTCACTATTTGCAAGTTTCCAATACCCTTGCTTATTTGCCAATACTATACTTATTACAATAGTTTATGGGTTAAACAAAACCAATAAATTGATCGTTAAATTGAAAATAGAGTAAGAGATTGATGCTAAAATTATGTCACACCAATTGTTGTGTCAATTAAAACACCCATTAAGTGTTTGACGCTATCACTGATAACTCTTCTTAATATAACCTAAAAAATGTGACATAACTTTGATTGGTTTGATTAAAAGGAAAACAAATTGAAACAAATAATCATAAAAAAGGACATAAAGTGATAAAAGATTTTAGTCAAACATAAAGTTAAGTTAATCTGAAAAAATCAATGATATATTCACTAATCCTTGTTGTCATACAAATTGAATGATTGATTAAAAAAATAGAACACATATTTAACAATACATATGACTATTGCGTTAAGTTATTGACAAAACTAGCAATAAATTCATGAAATGTTTGTAAATATGTAATGAATGGAAAATAAATCAATTGATCGAAGGCTTACTTTATATTTGTGTGTATTTGAAATGAAAACAAATAGTAATTTAAATAATAGAGTGAATCACAAATTAATTGACAACTTGTTTACTAACATAAAGCATATGATTAACTGATCACAGATTATACCTGTTTTTAAAAAACTAAATATATATTTATAGTAAATGTTTGGAGAAAACTCGCCTCGAGTTCAGCCAATTAGGTGTTAATGAGTATATGTTTCTATGGAAATATGATGTAATATCGAGGCATGGATTAAAGGGACTCTCCTTTTAAAATGCGATAAAATAATTGCGCGATTAATTTGTCAATCAATTTGTGTGAAAAGAGGCCACTAATCAATAGATTAGATAACATTTTTAAACGGATTATCTATTATTGCATATAATTAACAATCAATTATTGATTTAATTATTTGTAATACAGATCTAAATAACGATATTATTGTCTGATATTAAAGAGATTACAATAAAATATTTAACATTTTTATGCATTACATCCACTAATTCTCTGCCATTTATATCGAATGAGTGGACAGCAGTGGTTAGCATTGAGTCAGTGGTCGGGCAGTAGTCTTGAGGTATGCTATTTGAGTGGAACTGATGTATCGATTGAATGCACGGGTTTTAGGTTTTGGACAATAATAATGGCCGGCCTTGAAGTGAGTCACACAACACTTGACTGCACTGATGTTCATCACAATTAAATAAACCATTTAAAGACAATTCATTTACTAACGTTTTATTGATTACAACCTTTAATGGGATCTAATAATGGCTGATAAGGCCTTAAATGAGTTGAATTGAGCGTTAAATCCATTATAATTTAGTTTAATATCATTTCACTAATGGCTGTTAAAAACATTGCATTACGTAATACGAGAGTAACTCTCTATTGGTTTCATTTCTTATTCACAACTCATGTGACTATACGTAACCTTTAATTAAATGGTTTGGCAATCGATTGCAAACTTGCGGTCAATTTAATGATAAACTGGTTCTCTAATCGTTTATCAAATCAATTAAAAACAAGAACCAATTCATTTGAAGCGAACAATATTTCATAAAAATGACTTCAACGATGACAACACCCATCTATTGTTTAATTGTTATGAAATTCAAATATAACTTTTCGTTTTAACCTGCAATAAAACTTGTCATTAAATTGTTCTAGTGCAAATTGTACTAGTTACTTAGGAGTTTCTTAGGAATTTATATGAAATTATAAACCATTAGATTAAATCTTTCATATCTTATAGAAAAACAATGTTATCAAACAATTTGTGATATAAAAATTGGTATCATGCTCATTTTATCATATTTACTTTCATTATTTAGGCCCCATTTATACTAAACTTTATTAAGTGATGTGAAAATTAACAGAAAATTTATATACTCTTTAAATATTTAAATATAAAACAAAGAATATTTGTTAAGTCATTAAATCAAAAAAATTTCAAAATATTTTGTAATTTATTTCAAACTCATTTCGTCAGTATTTGACAACTTTTTTATTGACCACAAATTTCATAATAATTCAATTAAGTATGAAATGAATAAGAATTAAAGGCTTTTCAATATAGGAATATTGGAACATGCTCATTGTAGATAATAGAATTAAATAGATAATAGCCTATTATTAATGGACTATTTTTAATATATTAAATCAGTTCGCATTCAAAACGTATTCAATTTCGTGATCTAAAGTAATATTTAATAATAACAGAGTTATCTTTAATATGTATTATCTTAATTTCTAAATAAATCACTAACTAATGAGAGTAGCTTGCAAATTCTTAATTTGAAAATCACTCTCTTTTATCCATCAATTTTATTGAGTTTTGCCTCAATAGCTATTAATTTAATTATTTTCTATTCAATTAGAATTAAAATTAAAATAAAGGTTTGGAATGATCTCCAAATGTATCCCTCAATCAATTGATCCGTAAATTTAAGATTTTAATATTTGGAATATCACTGAATTAAAAATATTTAAATTTAGATTTGGATAATCAAAAACATTTAATTAGACAATAAATATCCATAACATTAGTTCCAGTGATTCCGGTTTTAATAAACCAATTGTTGTAATATGTTTTGAAAAATTCATATGAATTATGATTTTTCAAAGCAATCTCTGATTGTCTTAAAATTTCTTCTGGTAAATCAGTTTTCGACATATTTTCAACTATAACTCCGGCCACATCTGTTGGGCCGTCCTGTCCATCGGTTCCTCCACATAGGAAATGAAGCTTTTCATTGAGATCTCGATTACAGAGCATATGATAAAAGGCGAGTCCCATCTCTTGACATCTACCGCCGCAACCTTTAAATATAAAACAATAATTATGTGAAAAATCAATTCAAATGATTTACCAGTTTTAGAGTCATTCATATTAACTGTCGTTTCTCCGCCTCCGACCCAACAAATGCCTTTAAAACTATTCAATTCCTTTTCATTTGGTTTGTAATTTAGGGCATTCTGTGCCCATTCTTTGGCTACAGTTCTGGCCTCACCGCTAATATTGTTACCTAAAAAGATAACTTTGTATCCCAATTGTTGAGCCGTATTCTGAGCCACTTTTAGGGCTAAACTATTATTTCCAATAATTATATTATTTAACAAATTATTAGAAATTGGTTTCAATTCTAAGTTTTCAGAGAGAATCACATTTTTGATATCATCTGTGATCTCAACATTAAGTTTATTGAGAATTTCAAACGCCTTTTTTGACGGTTCCTCACAATTATTTTCAGAGATAACTGTCGGTCCACTGGCTATCAAATCAATTGGATCGTTGATTATATCACTTATCAAAAAACAAATCATTTGCACAGAATTTGGTTCATTTATTGCCAATTTGGCTAACTTTCCAGACTTGACTCGACTCAGACATTTGCGAACAGTGTTTAACTGATCGATAGTCGCTCCCGATTTCACTAATTTTGATATCAATGAACACTTCTCTTCAAGTGTTAGCCCATGTTTGGGAAGTGTCAAAAGAGCTGATCCACCGCCAGATATGAATGATATGATTAATGGTTTACTTTCTAATGATTTTTTATTAGAAGAGCTTTTTATGGATTCAATTAAATTAACGATTTGTTGAGTTGTGTTAAGAGAACTTAAATCAGGCATATTATGGACAGCACCCGATTTATATTCAACATTATATTTCATAAACAGTGGACTATCAGTAGTGGCACCGATCGGAACACTCAATAAACCCTTTCGTATATTTGGCTTTAGATTTACCGATGAATTGTTGGCGAAGACATCGAACTGATTGAGAAACTCTTCGCACATCTTTAACACTGCTTTACCTGAAGATCAAAATCAATTTATTAAGATTTAATAAAACCATGTCTTTACATACCGGCGCCCAATATATAAATATCTCTGTTGTGAAGTAAAAACTTTTTCTCAACATTTTGTGCATAATTTTTAACTAAGAGTTCATTTGATTTGATTTCAATAAAGTGTTTAATTAATGAATTGGGTTTAACCGCATTCAATGAGTTGTCAAAAATCAGTTTCAAATCCTCTCTAACCGAAGACATAACTGTCCGAAACATTTAGTTTTAATGTTTAAATCAAATATCTTTACTCAGTTTTCACTTTTACAATACAATGAAACCAATTCAGTAAAAACCAAATCAATTAATCAATTGATTAATAGTTGTCTAAAAGTTTACTTTATTTACATTTAAATGTTTATCCAATTGACTGTCACTTTGATTGGACGACAACTTTATCGGAGCGGTTCTTATAAAATTGACAGACAAATTGGAAATCTCTAAAATAGCCTTGTTTCAACTGGAATAGCTGTTTGTTCTATCTAAGTCTATTATTAGAAGAGAAGATCTCTTCTATTGATTGATAGGTTTTTATTTGTCACAAATTAAGACAAAAATAAATGTATATAAAAGTTGTGAATATATTTTAGAAAATATTAATTTTTAATTAATTTTAAAGGAATTTAAAGTGTTATTCAATCGAATACTAAACACTATTAATATCAATCAAAATCAAAGTCATGTCTTAAAATCTCTCAAAGTCTGTGATTAGAGAGGTTTACGATAAGTTCGGATCACTTTTAATGATGTAAAAAGTTAGTGCCAATATTGGTCAGGGGCTCCAGCAAAGAGGGCCCCTCTCCCTCTTTTTATATAGTGCCAAATCCAGTATTGAATTGGGGGGTAATTTCGAAGTTCCTTCCCCTTAATCTCATGTTTAGTTATCAATGATAGGAGCAAATGAGTGATCATGTGTTCCAACTAAAGAATGTACTCGAGGGCATCGGATGTCCGAGTGCCATTAGGTATGGAGGGATCCGGGTTACTATTTATTGCTCTATTTCTTTGCAATCATACAATACGTTATTCCTCTCACATCTAATAAATATTTCTGATATTTTGTAAACATTTTTATTGATATTATATGAAATTCTGGTGAAAATTCGCAAAAATTCTCGAAATTTTATTTCTTTTTTCACTTTTAATATAAAAGTGTTTAAAAGACTTTCTGAGAGAGAAAAACATTCTATTAATGATTTATAATTACAAATCGAGTGTCGACTCCTCTCAAATATATCTTTAAATTATATACAAAGTTTTAAAACTTTCGATTTTTTATGGCGTTTAGCCTTCAAATTGAAAAAAAATCATTACAAAAAATAGGATATTTTGAAAACATCGCAAAACAGAATCATAAACAAAACAAATCAATTCAATGTCACTTTCCTGGGACTCATCACTAGAATTGCAACAAAATTTCCAAAAATATAGACTAATATTCAATAAATTTCTTGTGAATCAAATGATTAACACTTGAAATAAATAAAAATTCTTAATGACCTCCAAAATGGCATTTTCTAGATAAGTATTTTTTTAGTTCAAAGATTAGTTTATCTCTTTAAATACGTAAACAGCTATTATTCTCTGAAAATGTTATCATTAAGTTTGGAAATTAAAGAATTCAATACCAAAGAGTGAACTAATAGTTTAAATCAAAGATTACAACAAAACTTTGTACTTAACTTTTATTAAAAAAGTATTTTCTTTGAGAGAAAAAAATGTGATTCTGAATGGCATTGGAATAAAGATTTTTGCCTCGAGTTCTGATTCAAAATTTGTTAAATTTTGGGCTGAAAGGAGAGAAAAAATAACTCGGATTTAGGATCAAAGCCAAGAAAAATTTGATTAATTTAAAAAACTAATTGAAACCACTTTAGAAAAACTAATTCTTATATTTGATAAGAGAAGGACATCCAACCAAAAGATAATTAATTATTTAATTATATTTGGATCAGAATTTTTTCTTAAATCTTTGAATAAATTATAAGCACTGAAATCATTTGATTTTTTTTATTATATGAGAAAAAACTATTGGATTAAGAATTAAGAGAAAGTTTTTAGTGTTTGAGTTCAATATTCGATTAATTGGTGGTATGTTGGAAGTGGTCGTCCTTGTGCTACATAGTTAGCGCTACTTTGGCCAACACTCTGCCTCACTCTCCACTTTCTCTCTCTACATACTTTTGATTGACTCTCTTTCTGACTCTCTTTTTATGTTGATTTACAATTCCTACCGTTCAATACGTATGGAGAGTTACTGTAAGTCTCTTCCACTCATTACAATTGGCATCAGAGCACAGGTAATAGCATTTAATGAGAATCGGCAACAAAAGTGATTGAACTAAAAAGACTCATCTCTTCGTTCAGTATATTCTGTGAATTGGTTTTTGGAGTGAATAGCTTTGAGCCAAACCTCTCTGACTCTCACTTTCGTTTATAAGACGTCCCGCGCTTTTTATATAAGGTTTAGGTATTTTAAAGTCAAAATCCTGTGGCCAGAGTAGTGATAGTAGTGAGAGTTGTCAAGGACAGACAATAAAGTCAAGAAACTTATCGGTTGGCAATACTTCACTGCAATTGTAGCCAAACTATCCTCTGACTAATGAGGGCTTTGGCCGTTCCAAGGGCTGGCTCTGAACTACAGTCTGATGTGATGCTTACCTGTCAGACCTACGATAATGTATATGTCCTCACTTGTCGTTATGTGTGAGTTGGGGTAAATGCATCAAAACATTCGCCAACAACGCCGACAACTACTGCACCGGTCGTTCTCATTAACTAATAAAAGAAGAAAAAGCATAAAACAGTCATAAATTATAATAAAAATCCATTGAATTTAATAAAATTCAAGCTTAAGATTAGACGCTCTGAAAGTCTCAGTAATATATAACAAATTGTTTCGTCATTTTTTGCTTTTATTCACAATTCTTGGAATTTTTCAATTCTTATAATAGTTTTGATTTTTAAATGAATGGGTCTATCAATCGAATGGAGTCATACCTATTCGCGCCTCATCTCTAAGTTGAATATCTTTACAGTCAGTTCAGTAGACATCAAGAGAGAGAGA
>LBFM01000259.1:0-12508 GCA_000988765.1 Achipteria coleoptrata | reverse complement strand
AGAGAGAGAGAGAGAGAGAGAGAGAGAGAGAGAGAGAGAGAGAGACCCAAACTATTTTAAAGGTTAATGTAATTTAAGGGCGAATGTACTGATGGTATTCAATGCACTTTTCTTAAAGAGAAACAAAATCAGAATATCTCTTAAAATCATGAATTAATTTTAAAAAGTTTTTATTTCGATATTTAGGAAAAACCTTTTTATAAAAAGTTTGAAAAACATTGAAATATCGAAACTATTATTCAATAGTGAAATGTTATTCACTTCTATTTAAATATCCATCTGATCGAAGGGGAAGCAGTTTTTTGGGTAAAGATTCACCAAAATTGTGAAATAATTGAAAAAATTAACATTAAATCTGATTAATTGGGAAACAATTTGTGAAATTAAAAGATTTAATTATTTTCTAATAAAAGAAATTTAAATAAATTTCGAAACAATAATTAGGATTCAATTTGTCATAAAATTTTATGATATGATTCAGAATTAGGAAAGAGATTCTGTAAAAGCACTGAATATAAAACAGTATAATTGGGGTGTAATTAATAAACCATTAGAAGTAATATATGTCATGATTATAATGTCAAAAAATAATCACTTCTATCAACAAAACCTGAGGGAAAAGTGTATTAACTCTTTGAAACCTTAACATCATTTTTATGTGTTCTACTCGTTATCAAGTTTGCCATATCTCTGGCGCTCCACTACTAACTGTAAACACTTCATACAATTTATATAATATTAAAAATATTAAGACTCATTCAAAGAGTAAAACTTTCATTAAAAGATTTCGTTCATATTTTACTTTCTAATAGTTTTGGGGAATTTAAAATCTGATCAGAAGATTGTTGACCCCTTTAATTAGGTACGTACTATTCAAATGAGGCAAACACTTTTTTAATTTTACATTTAATTCATTGCTCATAAATTTCATAATCTTAAGGATTAAGTGTTAATCTTTTTAAAGTGATTGTCAATTGATTCAAGAAATGGAAAGTTTCTCAAAAACTCATTACGAAAACCAAAATGTGATGTAAACTCAAAACTCAGCTTTTGTTTAATTTTTAAATTTGTATTTATATTTTAGATTCTAATCTCGAATTCAATTAATTATTATTTTTTGTTTCCTAATTAATATTGATTTTAAAAAAGGATTCAGTATTTAATTGAATTAAAATATAAGACTTTCACTGAAAGTTTGGGATTTTTTTAATTTTTTAATTTTATTTGATATTAAAACGTTTTACACATAAATCATAAACTTTTATCTCATATTAATAAGAATTGAAATTAAATTATTGGCTCCGCACCAAAGCCTGTCCTTCGGTTTGAGTAAAAAATATGCATAAAAAAGAGGTTCACTGACTGCTATGAAGATCTGGGGGGTAGGCCTTAATGATGTTTAATACGATAATTGTATTAATTACGTTATAGGCCTTGATATGGATAGGGATAGCAGTGATACAGTGAACTGCCTTGACTTCACTCTATCAGACCTTCAACGACTCAGGTATTGTCTTATGATAAGCACTTCATCGCCATTACTACTAACATACAGTCAGTAATCAATAGGTCTCCAATCCTTCCGGACTTTTAACAAATTCTGAGAACATTTTATTAACGAAATAATATTTTATCGAAAAATATTTTTTTCTGATATAATAAAGATTTCTATTTTTCAAAGCAATAAAAAATACACCAAATATTGAAAATGAAATTAAATGCAAAAAAATAAGAATCTGTTACCCAAAGTCTCCAATTAAATAGTTGAGTACTTGTAGTCTATTTTATTCTGTTTTTTCACTGGGCGTTAGTATATTGACCCATATATTGAACTACAATTTGGCAAAATATTCTTATAATCAACTTTCACTTTCCTCAAAAAAGTGTGATGTCTGTGAACTACACGTGCAGTTGTTTTTCAATTCGGATACCAGTCTTCAAAAATTACCTGAATTTTCGCATTTTGTTGACTAAAAAAATGTTTAACGAATTAATTAAAGTTTTCCATCGACTAAATGACTAAAAAATTTCAACAAATTGTAGGAAAAAATTGGTTTAATATTAAGAACTGACTCATAATAACGAATTGTATTTATGTGTGAAAAATAAGAAATATTTTATTTTTCGTTGAATTCTTTGCACAAAATTTATTTCATTTCTCTAATTCGATGAAAACTCTTGTGACGTAAGTCCTGTTTAGAAGACGAGAGGCTGAAATCGGATTTGAAATATAGGCGGACACGTTATGTGCGGAGTGGTCTGAGCTGTGCCGGTGTAGCACTGAATTTATAGAATATATATCTGTCCATTCTATACAAATATGATCTTCAATTTTTATAAACACTTGGTATAAGTCAACATTTAAAAGCACCGACTCCTGGCTCTTATACATCATATTCTTACTGACTCTCAAACAGTTACCACAAAACCTTTTTGATTATGAAAATGACTTCAAGTCTTTTAGTGGTTTCACTTTTACTTTTTGCCTCTCATATCAGTAGCTCTTCTCTGCCTGACATCGATTATGAACTGAAAACTTTTTGGTTTAATTATATTAATCCAACGCTTAGTTTAATAAAATCTGCTGTAATTGAAGACAATCTGATGACAAATAATGAATCGTTTAATTGTCGTAAAGATATTCAGGAACTGATCGATGAAGCGCTTAAAGGGGAGCATTGGGCCAATCAGAGTAAGTTTTTAATGATTTTTAATCGATTATTTTTTTAACTTATAATTTATCCCAAATTATTAAAAAATAATTTAAAGTTAAAAACTTCCCTTTCGATAAAAACGTGACGAATGATCCCGTATTAATGAACTTGTATTTAATTAGTTTACAATCAAATAATCTCAACCCTAACCCTAGCCTTATATTCTACTAACACTGTTCCTTACTTGACATTCACCTATTAAAACAATTTTTGGTCACTATTAGTATGTAATCAAAAACATTTATTATTACTTATTTTTGTTTTGATAATATTTATGTTTATTTAGTTGTTTTTAAACATTTACATCAAAAGTCATATCAAATTTATCACAATTTTATTAATAAGAATAATAAAAATTTATTTTTATATAATAATAATATTTTTATATCGTTTTTATTTTTAAAAATATTTTTCATATTTTTTAAAAATAAAATAAACTTATAATTAAAATAAAGATAAGATGAGCACAAATGGAAGAGTGAGTTAATACCCACTACTCTATTACCTATTTCCCAATGATATACTTGAATGATAAGCATTTTTCCCAAAAAATCATTACCTAATTATATTTGACTGAATTCAAGTGATTTAAAGTTATTTCCAAATCATTCGGATTTAATATTTGGAGAGAAAAAAGAGATTTACAAACAGTTATATAAAACAGTTTTTATTCGAATCCTTTTTGTTAACCAATTAATTATAATCCTATCAAAAGTCTATCTGTAAAAAGTCAGTCACTATAACTAAAAGGTAGAGAATATTTCCCAACCATTATTAGCCCCGAGTTCTTAAGAAAAGTGAAAGTTGTTTGAGTTGTTTCCCTCGATCTTAAAAAGCAGTTAAAGAAGTGAATCATAAGTTATTTTCAAACCATTGCTATAATAAATGTTTGTTTCGATGTCTGCCAACAAAATGGGTCATCAGAAAGCTCCTGGTTTTAACATCTGGATCTCTTTAATAATTGTTTAACTAGAACAAAATTCCGAGTTTGAAATATTAGGGAAAACTAAAATCAAAAATTATCCTGGTTACATCATATCAATTCTTAGACATATACCAAATAGCAATCAATTCTGAATTAATGTCTTTTCTTTTGAACAAAAAAAGACAAGAATTTAGTGATTGATTATAGAGTTAAATGTTTTATAATAATAATATAAACAAGGACAACAATTTTTCTCTTCTATCAATTTTAAGAATCAATTGAAAAACAAATAAAACAATTGAAGGACTTCTTAACACAAAATTACAACAAATTATGGAAAAATTTATTCATGAATTGAGAAAAACTCTATTTTAACGCCTATTCAACATTGAATTCAGTGTCAAAAATATTTTAAAATATGAAATCAAACAAAAATAAAATCTCAATTCGTTTTGAAGCGATTGAATGTATTTCCAAATGTATTCCCAACGGAATAATTTAGTAAATCATTAAATCGTTTCGATCATAAATACAAGCAAATGCACAGGTGTATCGGTGTATCCAAACACGATGTTTAACACCTGAGTCCATAAGACACTAATGTTTAACATTAGCCTATCTGCTGAGCGCACAACTTCTAAAATAGGGTTTCACTTTCGCTCAGGTTTGTGAGAGCAGTGGTCAGCACTGACCTCCAGCTGAGATGATTACCAATTGTCGGACTGACCAACAATATTGTAAAATCCAAATATAGTAACGACAACCCAAATATAGGAGTGATTGAAAAGTTTTTGTTTCCAAACTCAATGACATTTTGTAAATTACATACCTATTCGGCGCTCAGAATATATGTTTGACTTTAAGGCCTGATTTATTATGGAGTTTCGGCCGACTCTTTAATTATGTATTGCTATCATTTAAGACTCTAATTATGACCGGAGCTGTCGATAGTCAAAAATCATAATAGTTTTAACTGGAATTGAATTTTTCCATTATTTTTCAGTCTCTATGAGAATCAGTATTTGAATATAAGTTAGTAAACAAGTTTTGATAACAAAAAATATTCATAGAATTAGAGTCTGAATACCAACTGAAATGTCGATAATTGTATAGAATTGTTATGAATTTGACGTAACCCGACGTAAACCCCACATAACCGACATAACACTCGACAATACTTTGAAAGAGAAAAATATATTCAAAATATGATATATTGAAGAGTAAACAACAAACAGATGTTTTGTTGCGCTGACCATTGTATCGGTGCTCTATTGCTTATGTGTGGGTCATTCCTCTCCCACGTCTGTCCGGTCGGTCCGTTCTCTCAATTTTGGTCTTAGGTATAAGTGCTTATGAAATGAGGAACAGTTGCCTTATTATGTATTATAGACGTTATGTTCTATAATAACAAATGTTATGCATATAATAGACTGAACTACAGGTACTTCACATCCCATGTCTACGAATTTTCCTTAGAATAAATCCCTAATAAAAGTGATGCCATATTTTCAATATAATACCAGTAATATTGACACAGTTTTGGTCCTTCACTGCCTTCACCTTCACTACTAGTCAGGTCGATGACCAACCGGTGCGCCCGGAGTTAAATGTTTTTCTGAGTGGAGGCCCATCGGCTACTCTATAATTTACGCGATGAGTCTTTTTCATTCACTTACAAATGTTGGGCTGTCTATACATTTTCTACACCGTTTTCCTTTTCATTAGTGAAACTGAATAAATGGACCGGTATTCTCATTAAAACATTATTTAAACTCAGAGGAAATCATCAAAAAATATCACTACTTTTGTTCATATAATCAAAGTTTAAAACAATAAAGATTTCCTTCAAAAAAGTGAATAATTCACTGAAAATCTATCCTTTTTTCTAATCAATTATTTATCACGTTTTGGGGTTTTAACTAAATTAAGATAAGTCTATGCATTGCTTGAAAGTGAGTTAAACTTAATTGAATTCTTATCAAATGTTTAGTATTTGTGTCATTGAAAAGCATAATATAAATGTCAAGAATAGCAATCAATGATCAGCACAATTAACACTATTCTTATCAATCGAATGAATCAATGCTTTTCATCGTATGATTCGTTAAGAATAGAAAAATGTTTACCAAAAAATTACTATTAAGTAATGAAATGAATTACTGTTTGGCAGACATTCAATTCGTGATGAATCGGACGTTTTATAGCATTCTTTAAATTGTATTAAGCAATAAACACAATCATTACATTATTAGCTGACCTTGTTATGGTGCTGTCCGTCCATTTAAAACTTTGATTTTTTAGGAACTGTAAGCAAATTCAAGGTCTTAAGGGTTAATGTTCTCAATTTTGATACTTAATTTTATTGACGATAAAAAATCCTTATAAATACTATTTTTAAATTATTCGACATTGAATTTAGGAATTTTGTTCTGGTAATTTGAATTTTTAAAAAATCAGGTTTAAGTTCTGTTTTAAATTAATCATAAAACTCTCAATTCCTCTTAATTCTAAAAAATCATACAAATAATTAATAATTAATTAAATTTTAATTATTAATTCAGTGATCGACTCAATGGGTAAACCAGATTCAGGAATGTTAGAAATGAGTCTCTCATATCTGGGCTCATATTCTCAATGTATTGACGCAAAATCACCCCATTTTAGTCCGAAATACTGTTTGGCATCCATTCATATCCCAAAATCAAAATCAGACTTTTTTAAGGTAACCATTTTTGCCAAAAAACAAATTATAAGATTATTTTCAAACTAATAACAAATAAATTATTACAGAAAATAACAAATTCAAAGACAAATTTGGTATCAAAAGTATCTGTTAAGTTGGGTACGTGTGTGCCCTCTTCGTGTACTACAGAAGATATTACAAGAATCGTCACTAAAAGTAAGTCCTAATTTTGATTTTGATAACACATATCTCACAAATAGTCTAAACTTCAGTTGCGATTCAAACGTATCCTTAAATGACTCTTTCGTGCAAATCATTTGTGTATTTAATAAAACACTGCAAAACATATTGACTATAAAATTATCAATAATTCCTTGAATTAGATTAAAATTGAAACCAAATAAATAAAAAACAAATCATTTTTTCATAGTTTCCTCATCACTGATAAACAATTCGAGTGTTAATATTAATAAATGCTACCAAAAAAGTGATCAGAATATCGAAACTGACATCTCATCCATTGTAGTGATGTATAACTAAAATAGATTATTAAAAGTTCAAAATTGAGTCTATATTTGATTATTTAGTTGTATATTCGCTGTAATCATTGTAATGGTTATATCGGGCACTCTTTGCGATCACATGACACCCGAAAGTCACTCACAAATGGAACTACTCTTTCAGCCGAGTCTTGAGATTCCGAAATCATTTGAATCCTATGAAAAGAATACGAATTCAATATTTTATGAAATTCTGATCGCATTTTCAATCAAAACAAATGCAAAGAAGATTTTTGAGACAAAATGTGGCGAAAATTCAATTCAAGTGTTTCATGGAATCAAAGTCTTATCAATGATTTGGATAATAGGCGGACATTCGGTTGCGTTCGCCACTCAATGGATGAATTTCAGTGAGAATCTGATTGGAGTTAATTCTTATATTAAATATTCTAAAAATATAATTACAGGAAATCCTTTGGCCATTCGTGAAGTGCCTCAGAATATAATGAGTCAATTATTAGCGAACGGAACCTTTTCTGTTGACTGTTTCTTCTTTATTAGGTATGAGTTTAATAATAATTTGAATATAAATCTAATTTTTCGCATAATATTAACGAAATGTTTATCTTTTAGTGGGTTTTTGGTCTCATATTTAGTAATGAAAGAAATGAAGAAAAGCGGACCAAATATCAAATTATCGTTATTTTATATCCATCGCTACCTCCGAATGACGCCCTCAATGATGGCCGTCATTGCATTCAGTGCTACACTATTGCAATACATGGCGTCCGGCCCGCAGTGGACCGAATCAATTACAATGTTTAACACCTGGTGTCAGAAGAACTGGTGGATTAATGGCTTATATTTACACAATTTTGTTGGCACTGAGAATATGGTATGTATTTGGAAAGGAAACCAACTTTTAGTTTAACTAAAATTAAATTTTGATTAAAGTGTTTGAGTCATTCGTGGTATTCAGCGGTTGATATGCAGTTCTATTTGATATCACCACTGATTCTGATTCCTCTTTACCTGAAGCCAGTGTTGGGAATAGCGATCGTTTTATGTTTACTAATCGCTTCAATGCTTATCACAGGATTCTTAACGATTGTCAATCATTTTCCAGCCGTTCCCTACTTTAATGATGTTATGTATGTATTCAACATTTTTAAAGATTGAGTTTATAATTAAATTTTTCATAACTTCAGTGAACAAGAAGTGGTCGACCGATACTATGGTATGGTATACATAAAGCCCTACTGTCGAATCGGGCCTTATTTGGTTGGAATAGTATTGGCGTACGCTATATATACATCTCAGGGCGATATCAAAATCAAAAGAGTAAATAACAAATCAATTACTTTCTAAATTGTTTCTAATAAGAGGTGTGTCCCACAGTTTTATTCAATAATGGGTTGGTTTATATCATTTTTGGTCTGTTTTGCTGTCCTGTTCGCAATGCTCCCTGCTAATAATGGAAACGTACCTGAAGTTCATATGGCAGCCCTCTATAGCGCCACTTCACGAACAATTTGGGCGTTGAGTTTAGCCTGGATCACATTCGCGTGTATCACAGGGAGTGGTGGTGTCGTAAATGACTTTCTTTCTGCCAAAATATGGGTACCTATGAGTCGATTAACACATTGTGCGTATTTAATCCATCCCATCGTTATGGCTATCCTTTACGGCAGTCGCGAACAGACATTCGATTTTTCGACATATCTTTTGGTAATACATTAAATTGAAACTCAAATAAAACTAAATATTTTGTCACTTTGTTTGCAGACATACTTCACAATTAGTCACATATTTATAACTTATTTGTTTTCACTGATCCTCTCATTGATAGTGGAGTCGCCATTCATTGCAATCTCCAAATTGTTGATCACAAGGAAAACATGATTTGATTGACTAAAAGTTGTCGAAACTTACGTTTAAATTATCGCATAAAATCAAAATTCAATGCAAAGCAGAGCTAATGAACAGAACATTCAATTGTATGATAGCCTAAGATCTATAGGCTCTACTTGGGCTCAATAGTGCATACATGGACACCTCCATATAAAATGAAAAAAGTTGACATTCTCTATCAAATAGATTGTTAATATTGCATGTTTGAGCAATATCAATTTTATCCAAATGAAACAATTTAAACTATTAATCGCTTTTTGTATTATATCTAAAGACTATTTGTTTTTAATTTGATTCTAAAGTTTGTATAAATGTTAATAGTTTTTGTTTCAATACAAATCTAATTGATATCGACTCAAATATTGATTATTTAGAATCTATTTGATAGAGAATTTCAAGTGAATTCATTTTATATGGAGTTGTTGGAGCAAGCACTATCGTCACTCTAAGACTATTGGTTGGAACCAAAGCGTTGGAACAGATTTTAATCAAAAGAATGACCAAAAAACCAAAAGATGTGTTCAATGAAATGTTCTGAAAAGTCGTGAGAAATGCAATCAAAACGACTCCAAATCAGATATATTTCTGTAAATAATCACTATTTTTATAAACAAGACTTCGGTCTATAAAATAATCGATAAAAAATAAATAACTATTTAATTAAAATGAGAACAGAAGAGAATTATTTAAACCCAAAGTAAATATACTTTAAGTGTAAACAAATGTAATGTTTCTCTTCTAAAACTGATTAATGAAATGAAAACAACGAGAAAATTCATTTTATTTATCATTTAAAAGTTGATAACTATATCACCGAATAATGTTTTGGCGGACATTGAGTCCAATAAACAAACAAATGATTGGTTTGAGTTTAGGAAAGGATTTTTAGTTGAATATAATTTATAATACAGTAATGAAGTGAATGCATAGTATATTTCAAAATATTAATCGTAAGTAATAATAATATTAATATAAATTAAAAATCAATTAAAAGACACAAAAAATTGAATTAAATTAAAAAATAATAATAAATGTTAAAGAAATTTATGGCACAATCAATGAGAACATCGATATCTTACCATTAATTTGAGGTTTTGGACAAAAGACATGCTATAAAACGATTACTGATTTTTCCTCAATTCCTAAATAAATTATTTTATAATACAAATCGAAGATTCAATAAAAATGGAATCAATGGTCAAAAAAGAGTTAATAAAAAATAATTATATGAAATGTCATTATTAAGTCAATTATATAGATATATAAAAACTCATTTTTAAGCATCAAATCAGTCATTAATTGATTGAAATAGTTTTAAATTGAAATCATTTGTCAAATACTACCAATTATTTGTATTTTAAACTTAAATCTGAAGTCTGTGTCCAACCATTGATGCGAACCAAAAACGAAAGGGACGAATGACCGGCTCTCTAGTGATCGGTGAGACTATTTGTGGCGAAAGTTATCATCAAATGATAAAATGGAGAGTAATATTGAATTCAAAATACATGGCATCACATAATCACTGCAAGAGATAAATATATCGCAATTTTTCGCATATAATTTATACCTCATTTGTAATGAAGTTTAAGATTAAATCAAAAGAAAGAAAACATAGAAATTCATAGACTTTGCTATCAATCAAATAAATACTAAAAATTCAATATCAATATAAAAATCAAATATCAATTCAGTGTAAAAATTAAAAATAGTCCCAAAACATACGACTGAGTCCTAAACATCCAATACTTACCAGACGTTAATCTGACTCAAGAGTTATCTGAAAGAGTCTAATCAACTATTTATGCAAATAAGGCAATGAAATTGAATGGCATTTGTTTTCAAATATATAATAATAATTCAATTAAATGGCAATTAATTTCTCTCAAAAATATAACTCAAAACCGATTTACCGCTCAATAAAACGAATAATTCAATCAATTCATTAAACACTAACCGAATTCACTGTTGATTATGTTGTGAATTGTTTTGAGGATAATTTGAATAATTATATCCGGGATATGCCACTGATGTTGGGTTCGGTTCGGACTTTAAACCCGACGGATCAGAAGACTTGTCGTCTCCAGACTATTGGACAACATTTTGATAATAATAATTGGAATAAAACTAAAGATGTATTACCGGTTTGTGACCACTTTTCAACATTTGTTCAATCATTTCGGCCTCTTTTACCATACCGTAAGCCCTGTAGTATTCAATCCATTGTTGATACAAATATTCGGAACCGGCTCCTCCTTGAGAGGGATCGCCCGGTGGTTGGGCTGAGCCATCGGGAGCGCCATTACTTGAATTAGGGGTTGGCATCGTGGGAGCGGAAGATGTTGGGGCAGCGGGAGGAGCAGTGGCGGCTTGTTGTGCCTGAGCGTAGTATTGGGCATAATATGCTGCCCACGCCGCATAACTCGCGTCTTGACCTTTAGCTGTGGGCAGGGATTGAATTTAGATTTAATATAATCGAAACATTTGATTATTAATCGATTAGAAAATTAAATAAATCTAATGATAATATAGCGACAGATTGACACCTAATCCGCAATAAGTATACGAATTAAGCTCTAATTCTGCGCAAAACTAATGGTTCGACAAAATAAGAGTTAGCCCAAGACTCACATTCTTCTGCCTGTTGTGACATCTCCTGCTGTTGAGACCAATATTGTGGCCATTGATTCGGTTGATTATCACTAAAATTCAATTCAATGGATTAGATCTCAATTCTGGTGAATATTAATTAATGGCATTTACTTATATGAAGAGACGGGTTGGGCGTTGTTAGTGCCGTTCACTTTGTCCATGATCAATTGTTTAGCGTATTCTATTTTGTCAGGTGTTCCACGAATGAGAAAATATTTTTGGTCGGGATCTCCATTTCGTGTCACCTTTTCTAACTCAATATCACAACCGGACTGTTGTTTCAATCCTTTAATAGTATCCCCACCCCTACCAATGACTGCACCCGTTCTGTGGGCAGGTATACCAAAACGAACCTCTTCTCCATCTCTATTTTTTGGAGGACCTCTTCCTTGCTTTAAAGAGTTAAAGTGAGTAACCAATAGAATAATACATTTATATTATGAATACCATTGCGTTTTCAACGATTTCATTGACCATATCGTGTGCTCTCTTAACACAATCGGGATTTCCACTTATTTGACAAACTTTATTGCCATTCGGGTCCAGTTTTGTTGTGTCGAACTGAACCTTACAGCCGGCCTCCTGTTGTATTCTTCTAATAGTTTCGCCTCCCTTTCCAATAACGAGTCCGATATATTGAGGCGGAACCGGAACTTCAATGTTTTGATATCTTTGGGTCCCGTATTCATTGGTCATACTTTTATTGAATGAATTAGACTTAAGGCGAACCGTTTCGATCTCTTTTTCAGTGAGCAGATCATTGACCAGTTGTTGGGCATAATCTACTTTATCGGGTAAACCAATAATTCTCAACTGTTTCTCCGATTCCGTCGCCTCATTGGTCTCTTGAAATACAGTCATCTTAACCCCCGCCCTTTCCTGAAGGTTTCTAATCATTTCCCCTCCCTTTCCAATAACATATCCGACTTTATTTCCGGGAACCATCATATCTAAAGTCTTTTCTCCATTAATCACAATTCCATTCGGATATCTTTGGTTTTTCTGAGGTCTCGGAGCAAAAGGTGGTCCACCGCCGGTACCACCCGATTGGTTCTTCATAGCAGCTAATTGAGCGCCGATTGCTATCATTTAATTCATTTAATTGTTATTTTAAATATATTTT
>LBFM01000258.1:2496-12574 GCA_000988765.1 Achipteria coleoptrata | reverse complement strand
TTATTTGAGACAACATTTTCAATCAAATGAAGAATTAATTCAGTTTTTATTATATAACGAAACGGCTTCTGATTTAGATCTTAAGATAAGATTTTTTATAATATCCCAATTGGAGCGATACATATGTCAGTCTCATTTGAAAGACTACCAGATCTTACCTTTTGGTTCATCCATTGCTGGTATAAAATATTGGCTTTAAATTTAATCATTTAATTTTGCCATTAATTTGTTGGACAGGTTTAGCCACTCCTAGCAGTGACTTAGATTTGGTTTTGATACCGAGACAATTGTCTGAAGACTCGGAGTCAATAAATGAAGACCGAAAACGACAAAAATCTAATTTGAATTTAATCGCAGATCTATTGGAGAGTTCGGTTCCATTTTATTCACAGTTTTGCCGTATATTAGAGGCGAGAATTCCTATAATTAAGTTTGCGTTTGATTTGGCGCCCGTAGACATCGACCTATCAATAGAGTTGTCTTCATATTCTGTCCATCACGGGGTCAATATGTCCGCATTTCTTAGTTATTGTATTGATTTGAATCCACAAATAAGAAATTTGATACTTTTGTTGAGGATTTGGGCGAAACAACACAGTATTTATCCTAATTCTTAGTTATATTTAAATATTTATAATATAATCCATTTTTTCAGAATTGTTGAAACCTAAAAACTGGTCCACAAATTTCATATACAATGGCTTTACATCATTTCAATTGACAGCTTTGGTTATATTCTTTCTCCAAAGCCAAGGATTAGTGCCTCCAATGAATCAGTTTTTGACAAATCAAATATTCAGACCATCGAAACGACAAATAGATTTAATCCAATTAATGTCACAGTTTTTTGAGTTTGTCTCAAGTATTCGATTTGAATGGGAAGCCATCTCTATATTTTATGCCAAAACATTTGCAAATCCTAACCCTTCGTCTCCTATTTATATGGAAAACCCGTTCAATAATGAGTTAAATATGTGTCGGAATATAAATCGAGTGAAATTTGAAAAGTTTTTATATGTGACCATCAGTTGTGCCGATATTATGCGGACTAAAAGCTTTAATTTAACCGATATTTTTGATTCTGACCTCCAGAGTCCGTTAACTAATAATCGCAAGAAATATAGGATAAAAGCCGAAGACTTGTTCTCTGATTAATGATTAGTATTTTGTTTTTTTGTAAATTTATTGAATATTAAATTATTTTTTAAATAAAAGTTTTATTTGACGTAATTTATTGTTTGTGTGGGAAATGATTTGGATTTGAAATTATATAAACAAAACATTGAATTTTATGTTTACTTTTAATTTAATTTAATTTAAATCAAATGATTTTTGTTTATTAAATTTGAGTTTAATTTTAATTGAATTAAGTTTTTGTGTTATTGAGTGTAGAAAATGAGTGAAAATAATAATAATTTTTTGATTGATTTTATGCCAAAAACTGACGACACTTTTATCGCTCCCAACGAAAACTTTAATAGTTTTAGCCATAAATTTAATAATTCTGGGATCAAAACAAGTGATAATCAAAAGCCTAAACCAGACGATGATATCCAGATATTGGAGGAACAGTCCTCCAAACGAAAGACATGTTCTTCTGTTACAACAAATGATAAATTCGTTGATTTTATTGTAAAACAATACAAAAGCGATGGCTTTATCTCTACTTTAGATGAAAATGAAAGACAAATCTATTACTGTTATTACTGTCACCAATACGTCAGTGACTTTGATCTGATTCAGACACACATCGATTCGGCCAAACATTTAAATGTAAGAAATTATTTGTATTATAATTGGGATAACATTTGGTCCACACATTGCAGAACGTATTGAATGGCATTTCTTTTGATCGCGGATTAGATAAAGAGTTTGTCATCGAATCGATATCTGAAAAGAGGCCGAAAAATAGTAATAATAATTGGGATAACTTTTAGATTTTGTAATTATTATTTTCTATAAATTAGTCCACAAATTGATACACAAAGAGTTGTCTCGATTACCACTTCATTTAAAACACTATTATTTTAGGAATAATATAAGACTAATGGATGTAATGCCACCGAATGCCTACTTTTGCAAAGTTTGTCGCATTTGTTACCATTTTTTAATGTTTAAAACATTTTTATATTTTAATAGTCTTGCAGTGAATCGATTGATAATTTTAAGTCAATAAACAGTCATTTATTAACTGAAAAACATATTTTAAGCCAACAAAAGCCATCGTTAATGCAATTGATTGAGAAAACCGAAGATCCAGTCCTTAAAATAGGTCTGGAATTTATAACAGAAGAAAAGATCGCCGATTCTTCATATTTGGTATATGAGTGCGAACTCTGCAAATGCTTTGATTGCAATAACGATAAAATGTTTTCTCACATTAAGAGTAGAGAACATCGAATCAATCTTTTAGTTAATTATTACAAACCTTTTTTTAAATTAAAATATTAAATGATTTTATTTTCTTAGAAATATTATGATTACGAGACCACAGATTTATTTGACGAAGAAATTGAAGATTTGATTAAAGAATTGCATGAAAAACACGGTTCGGGTCTAATGAAAATCAGTAAAAACAATAAAAAAGCGAAAACCAGTTCAATACCATCCCCTGAATCTCATTGTTCATCGAATAGTGCAAAAAGGTTGTCACCGGAATCAACATCTGATCCTATTTTAACTCCACTCTCGGCTAAAGTTGAGGAGAAAGAAAAGACAAACAATTTCTTACGTAAAGACAAACTGTTAGTAGACTTCGAAAAACACAATATTATAGAAACTTACGAAAGCGATGGCAGAGAAATATATTACTGTTGTTATTGTGATGAATACTATAATTCATTTCAGTCAATGGAACGACATATTGAAGACAGGGCTCATAAAAATGTTGTCTCAAATACATTGATTTTGTTTTTTAATTGTGTTTATCTTTTGATAGTTTTTAACGAATGTTAAGAATTGTCCAAAAAGTCTGAATCGAAAGCTGTCTATGAAAAGACTGTCCGATCCTTTAATAGATCCAAATGAATGTAAGCTTAAGTGAATCAATGAATTAATTCTTATGTTTTGATTACTTTTTCATAGTTTTAAATCAAAAATATTTAGAGAATATTCCAATTCTTGAAAAACATTTTTATTATAAGAGAGGAATAAAACACTTATTCGATGATGTCTTCTATTGTAGAGTAAGTGATTCAATGAATTTAATCCAATATTTATTAAATTTATTCAACAGTTTTGTCAAATTCGTGTCGACAGTTGTGATGCAATTGAGTGTCACTTTGAAACTGAATCTCATAATCGTATTGAAGAGAATCCGACAAAATTTAATGATTTGTTGTTTCAAACAAATCAACCGATTATTGGATTGAAATATATTAAAGAACTGATTAATGAAAAGTCAAAACATATTCTCTACGAATGCACTCTTTGTGATTATACTCAAGACTTTTGCCAAATGTTTGTTCATTTAAATTGTTTTTCACATCAATACAAAGTTCTGGTATTTATTTTTAACCACTTTTTTGGTTAATTCTAAAATTAATACATTTTTCAGAGAAAATTATCGCCAAATAATAAAGTTTTTAAATGTGTTAAAGAAAATGAAGTCTCACTCAAGTCATCAGAACTTCTAAAAGAAGAAATATCTCGAATAGAAGAGGATATCGGCTGTGGTTTTGTCACTAAATCTGTCATTAAATCTCCAAAAGAAGAGCGAAAGTCGACTGAAATGCAATCTGAAAATCAGGTATTGAGTGGCGATTCTGAACCAAAAACAAGTGCTCCGAAGCACAGTGAGGAACAAATGGATTGTCCCTCACCTCTCATTAAACCTGAATTGAGTGATCAAAACAAAGTTTCGTTTGAGTCCATTCCTAACCATTCAAATAAGAAAAATAAACAATCGATTCCTCTGACAGAAGAAGTTTTGTTGTCATCTTTGGAGAGCTTATTCTCAGTAGAACTTCGGAGCGAAGAGGAGGCCTCCATTTTAGTTGCAATCGTAGAGTCATTAAAAGACAGTTTAATCAAATACTATAACGTTATTCCTGTGACTCCGAAACAAGTGATTCACAATATTATTCACTCCGAGAATACTTCAGATAAAACTAATGATAACTATGAGAGCTCTCAAATGGATGAGTGCTGAGAGAGTAAGCCTTTTGATTGTATTTAAGTTAATAGTCGAATGTCTAATGAATAGACTCTAATCATTTCATTACTTTTCATTAAATTTTAATTTTAATTATTTTCTTAAAAATCAATTATTCAATAAATTTTATATTTGTTTTTTGACGCAAAACTCATTTATTTATTTTAGAGGATATCTCATCACTTCTATGAATATTCTTTAAAAATATTTCATAGACTCTGGTAAAGTCATTTATAAGTTTATTTCAATGAAAATATTAATCAGGGATAAGCAAGGGGGTGGCATTTTCAGAAATTCTCCTAGACCATTTTGTTCTTTAATAAAATTATAGATAATTAGTAGTCATTATTATTAGAGCAAAGTATAAATCTTAATGAGTGCTTATTAGTTAATTACCTTGGTCTTACTAATTGTTCAAAATATATTTCTCAAATGACTTACATTTATTAAAATCGTAAATAAAATGTAGGCATAAGTAATGACAATAAATTTTTTTTGACAATAATCTTATTATTAATTGTGTTTCGCATAGAAATAGTGTTTTTTCAGAATTTTATTTTCAAGAATATATTCTCTGATTATATTTGAGAATATTTATTAAAAATTGAGCCATTCTTTCATTATTTGGTGATTAATCTGAAAACATTACCTAATTTTGATTTATAAGAATGAAATTAATTTATATGAAAACTGTCCACAAATTTATTGATCGCTTTAATAAGTCTCAACAAATCAAATCACTGTACAATTTTGAAGCATTTTTGAGAAGTCCTGCGGTCAGTGTTCTTACAATTTCTTTCTGTCAGTACTATAATAATGAGATGATAACTGTTGACAATAAACGCAGAAAAATACTGTCAATCATATTATGTATATTCGGATGGTTAACAGTAATCAAGTTCTATTTGTCCGCTTTTATAAAAGACCCACATATATGGCCATTAATTGGTGACCCTTTCTATTTGACTGGAGACAGGTTTCTCTTTAATCTTGTTATCGGTTCGATAGCATTGAATGCAAGTCTAATGAGAACTTTATTCCTAATCGGTTTGAAATAAAATACATTTAAATTAATTTTTAAGCCAACACTTTATTTATTTAAATATAGGGGAAAGACGTAGAAAACTGGTTTTTATAAATGACTTCTATCGGCTCCAAACCGGAGTCGAACACCATTTGATTCGAGAAAACTTTCGGAAACTACACATTCGATGCTTTCTTTGCGAACAATTTATATTAAAACAAATCCCAACCAATGCTTTAATATTATTCTCAATAATATACGGCTATTACACAGTCTGTGCTTATTTGAGAAATGACTATAACTATACTGTAATTATATCACTAATTTGGTGGGTGTTGACCACAATTGCCGCATGGATTGCCGCCTCTATGCAAGGGATCTGTTATAGTATTCTTTATTTGAGTCAATACTATTTGAAAATACTGATCAGACAATTGTCGCAAAGAATAACTAATCCCTGGTATCAAAATTCAATAAAATTAAGACACTTATTGACAGAACACAATAAAGTGGTAAAACTAACCGAAGAATACAATAAATTTTTCAACGAAATCGTTGCAATCAATTACTTTGCGGCGACGGTTGCCATCAATTTATTGCTTTACATCGCATTCTTTGGAAACGGAGACATACTTTTTCGTGTCTGCAATGGAATGATTGCCGTTAATAAAATCGGAGTCATATGTTTGGCCACATATTCTTCCGCGCAGTTCTCAAATGAAGTGAATTTTAGCTAAATTATCAATTAACTAGCTTAATTTTATAATTGATTTTGATAATTGGTTGATTAATTTGCAGATACATCGACATTATGGGCCATTGAACACTCTGGTCATTAGGAAAAGATTTTCGATTAAGAATAAATTCATTGTATTTATTATTTATATAGAGAAAAACAATTTTATTCATTTAATTACAAATCAATAGTTATTACAATTGATTGAACGGCTGTCCGGACCTACAATTGGGTTCTACTGTTATAATATATTTGCCTTCGATATAATAAACTTTTTCAAAGTAAATAAACTCTTTTATATAATTAAATATGATTTAATATTCGTTATCATGCTAATTTAATTATTTGCTAGTATATGAGTGGATGCGTTGCCTTTTTCTTTTTAATGATTGGTATAATAAACTTATATTCTGACTATAAATTGTAAGTATAAAACACTCACTCAATGCTTATTACAGTAATTATTAAATTGAGTTCATTTTAATTTTAATTATTTTAATTAAACATTTAATTTTAGTTACAATTTATAAATAGTTTTATAATCTCTTTGTTATAATTTATTATTTCACTCAATTATATACCTTGAAACTTTGTAAAACTATACATTCATTTTAAATTAAATTTTATTTAAACGATTTTTCGGTCCTAAAATTATTTAAATTAAAATATATATGTATTTAAAAATATCATTAAAATAAGTTGCTTCAATCTTGATCCTGGTGGTTCTTTTATTAGATTTCTTGCTTAATCTGGTTCTCGTGAATAACAAAATCATTATTATAGTGGTATAGAATTTGTGAGTTATTATTCTGGAAATTTACTGACAAACGACTTCTTATTATTAAGTAAAGTAATGATATTCACTGAATTACAAATGACTTTTCCATTAAAACTTATATTTTATTTTAGAATAATTTATAATTAAAGCAGGGATGCCCAAGGGGGGATTTCAGAAATCCCCCTAGAGCCACAAATTTTGAAAAAAAAATAATTGGAATCATTGTTTTTTGAATTAATGAAATACAAAAATATCAGCCAAACATAAAAACAGATTTTCTATCGAAATTAAATACAATCAAAGATCACCGATTTTAACGTTTAATTTTGTAGTATTTTTTACCTTTTTTAACGGAATTTCTATATAACGGACAAATTGTCCATGCATCATTATGTCTGTTAAAAAGAGGTGTAACTGTATTAACAAAATCTACATTTAATTAACAGTTAATCGCATTCACTATTTGTTATTTTAAGAAAAACCTGTAAATTCCTTCTCAACTCATAATTCACTTAAAATTCAGTTGAATTAAAGTTCAATTAAAAACAGTTTTAGAACGGTTAGAATGATCTTATCCAAGATTATGCTACATTAGCAATTGACACTTTAATTTACTGACATTTTATCGTAAAAATTAAATAATAAAATAAAAACTATTTTAAATTCATTAAATTTATTTTTCAGATTAAACAAGACCTTTTATTTAACCAAGTTGTTTATAACCAGGTTATTTTAAATGTATATTGGTTTTAAAACTGCACACAATTTCATTCTAAAATATTTATGATATTTATTGTGATTTTTTGGATTAAATTATAAATTTATTTAATAAAAGTCGATATAATTTGTTTGTAAATTAGGGGCTGATATACTGATACTCTTTTCGCTGATATAACTCTTACTTCTGGTAATACTTTTATTGGAGTTCTTCTTAACTGGTTTTACGTATTGAGACACCCGAACAGAAAATTTCAAATTCTGTATGAGTTCCCCACAGAAACTGTTCTAAAAACATAAAATAAGATATTATTTGTATTATATTTTAATTTATAATTGAATTTCAAGCAAACAAAAAGTATTAAAATACTTGTCTTTCTTTTAATGTTTTAGAAAATAATTCATAAAACGCCAGAATTGTTGAGAAAACAGAGCCACAGATCAGAATAAGAAAAACTCCGCCGACATTTTTTATACCCAGCACAAGTGAAGTAGTACTGGGTTTACTTAGACAGGAACCACCGCCATACTTTTGTTTCCACCAGCGCTCTTTTAGAGCTCTTAAAACTCCAGTTTCTTGTAATTTGAGTATACCTTCTGAGAGAGGGGTTCGCCATTTGGAGCCTAAATTCAATAAATATTAAATTAATAAAAAATTACTCAAAAAAGTTAACTTAAAAACCTTTTTTAGTTGCGATACCATATGCTTTGTTATCGAGAAGTCCTCCCACTTGTGTGAGATTACAATACCTTTCGGTAATATATTCAATGGTCGCCGACTCCATAAAGAAAGCATACTTTCCGTTGGCTTTCTCGACGTCGTCTCTTCCAATAGAATTACTCGATTTAAACACTTCTCGATTATTGTCCATAAAATCAGCCATTTTTCTATAGATCGGGATATTTGAGCTCTAAATTGAAGCAAAAGTTATCTCTGAATAACTAATCATTTGTAGCAATACTTTAAAAAATCGATGCGTCGCTCCATTTTCAACGCATCCGTATTTAATTTTTGTTTGATTGGCCAGAGCTCCGACATTGTCAAAAGGAAGGGGTGAGTCCTCTACTGTGAGAAAAGCGGCCAAATTTGCTGTATATGACGACACTATAATAAGACTGAAGAAAAACCAAACGCCAGATATAACTCTCGTAGAGAGAGCTCTAAACAAATAAATTTAATTGAAATTTATTTTTGTTTTTTTTTGGGAAAGACATACTTTGGTGTGATATCAGATCCTTGCTGCATTGTAGCTCCGATGGCAAACCAGAAGCTGTTTACTGCACAGTAAGGATTCTCGAGCACCTGATCTTCTATGCGACAGGGAGTGTTGTTTCCCCATTCATATGGTGTGAATCTTCCGACATATACTTGGATTATACCGATTGTTATGATAACAACAAACATAAGAATCCAAAGGGTTTGGGAGAACGGGAGCATAAATGACCACAAACTCAATACTTTTGTTGGTTTCTTATACAGAATTGTAATACCAGTCGCTAAGAAAGGATACGTAAAATCTATTGCTGTCTCTCTTTCAGCATTAATTGTGAGATCCGCTACCGCTATGTCTACTTCTCCTCTAATGACTTCACCGACCATTCCATTCCATAGTCCAGTCTTTTTGTTTATTCCGCCCCAATTGCCGTCTTTGACTGGACTTAAAATGTATCTGAAGTTTAGTTCTTTAGCCAATTCATCGATCATATCGATGACAAATCCCTCGTATCTGTCATTTCCCGTTAGTTTTTCAGGAGAATATTTTTCCATAAAAAATGGTGCATTAAATACAGAGACAATTCTTATGACTTCCATTTCATAAATATCTGGCAAATAATGTTTCGTCCAATTCTCCAATTTTTCAATTTTACCGGAACTCCATTTGGCTGACTATTAATGACCGAAATAAGTATCTAAAACACAACATTTTGGTGACATCACTTACGACATCAAAGTCTTGTTGTGTGTGCGAAAGAATTTGTAGGCTTACATCGGATCTAAATCCTGATCCGTCGAACTTCACTAAACCAGTCATTCCATAGAAACTAATCTAATTTTTTTGTTTGAAAAATTTGAATATTTTTAGTCTTTTTTGATAGATTTTGAATACCCTTCTCATATAATTGATTAGTGAAGAACCATGTGGCCAGGGTTCCCCATCATTACAAGATATTGGTTGTATGCCAAGTGGAACATCTAGATCACTTAATGCTTTGGATAATAGTTTGATTCCATCATAAATCAGAGCCGTTTCGGTCTTTTAAATATAGATTATAATTAAAAATTGATGTTTAAGTAATAGTTTAATATAATTACTCGAATATATTTGGGTGGAATCAAGACCTGTCTCATTCCCAGTTGTTGAGCAAAATGAGTCCATTCATTGATAAAATGTTTTGTCTCAAAATAGTTTTGATCGACTAATTTAAATGAAGTAATCTTTGTTCGGCTATATTTGTATTTTCTTAAATCTATTGCAT
Source organism: Achipteria coleoptrata (assembly GCA_000988765.1). Classification (NCBI taxonomy): domain Eukaryota; kingdom Metazoa; phylum Arthropoda; class Arachnida; order Sarcoptiformes; family Achipteriidae; genus Achipteria; species Achipteria coleoptrata. Next base: position 2,688 of record LBFM01000258.1, on the reverse strand, counting down.
GAAAATCCTGTTGAAGACAATCGTTGTTTAAGTTATTTATAGTTTAAGACAAGAATTTAGTGAACTATTACTAAAAAATATAATTTGTTTTTAAATAAGTAAGTAATTAATTGAATTAGAATTTGAAAATAATTTAGAAAAGACTCCTTTAGGAACAAGAAGAGAGTCACAACTTTTTTATTCGGGTTCTGT
>LBFM01000254.1:0-10022 GCA_000988765.1 Achipteria coleoptrata | reverse complement strand
TTAACCGACTATTTGATGAAGATCCTGACTGAGCGTGGTTACTCTTTCGTGACCACCGCTGAGCGAGAAATTGTTCGCGACATTAAGGAGAAGCTGTGCTACGTTGCACTCGACTTTGAGAACGAAATGGCCACCGCCGCCACCTCCTCCTCATTGGAAAAGTCATACGAATTGCCTGACGGACAAGTGATTACCATCGGAGGCGAACGTTTCCGCGCACCAGAAGCCCTGTTCCAGCCCTCATTCTTGGGGATGGAAGCGTGTGGTATCCATGAGACCACTTATAACTCAATCATGAAATGCGATATCGATATCCGTAAGGATCTGTTCGCTAACACTGTCATGTCTGGTGGCACCACAATGTACCCTGGTATTGCTGACAGAATGCAAAAGGAGATCACTGCCCTGGCACCTGCCACCATCAAGATCAAGATCATTGCACCGCCCGAAAGGAAATATTCAGTCTGGATCGGTGGTTCCATCTTGGCATCCCTGTCCACTTTCCAACAGATGTGGATCTCGAAGCAGGAGTACGACGAGGCCGGACCGGCTATTGTTCACCGCAAATGCTTTTAAATTATTTAATTATTACAACAAAAATATATATCATTTATATCTATATCTCTATTATATCTATTATACCATCAAATGATATAATAATTGATTGATTGTAACACCGATTGTAACCACCATTTAATTGCATTTATGTCTTAAAAGTAAAAAACAGTAAAAAAATTATTATTATCTATAAATCTAAGACCTGTCTGTGCCATTGAACTGAACTGATCCGAACTCTTTTATTATATAATTGCTGCTATTGTTTTGTATTGAAATACCTGTAATAATACAGCGATTATATCTCAATAAAACCAATATTTCCTAATTAGAGACAGACTTTTCACTCTTTGAGACACTTTTCCCAAATATCAGTCATTTGCACAACAGTTTTCACTCATATATATGTGTGGCTCATATCCCAAAAGCCAACAAACTCTTCATATGTTTTCATAGCTTAATAAGGAGTCCGTAAGCGTTGCGTAACTGTTCCTCAAGTAATTGAAGACATCCACAGAGCATACGCTAAGTTTGGGTGAGTTCCTTAGTATAAATAGGTTTCGGCGCTTCCCCTAACCTTGAATAGAGTTAAGCTGTAGACAAATCATATCCTTTTTAAGTAACACTCAAACACAGAATCGCTTTTAGTGTTCAGATTATTTCAGGAATTATTCCAATTTTTTTTAAATCTTATCAATCGATTCAAACGCAAATCATTTAACTTTTAAATACATTTAATAGTTTTAAATCAAATTTCAAGAATATCACAAAATTATTAATTCTAGATAAATAGCATGCTCAAATTATTGAGACAAAGTAATATTAATATCTTAATAATAATTTATTAAATGATAAAAAGTGATAATTTTTTGTGAATTAAAAGAAATAATTGAATTAAACATTTAAATTGTAAACTATTGGACTATTTTTCACATCTAATTTAAATTTCTATCAGATTCTTGATCTGCAAACTTATAGCTCTGATAAAGTTATTCTGTGATTCTAACTAATCCTGTGTTCTATTATTTTAAACTATGACTAAAGATGTAAACCATTTCCTTTTGTGTCAAAAGAATCATTGAATACAATAGTAATCGTATTACTAATAGGGATTCAGATCTACTTCTAGTCATTAATCAACTTTTTGTTGGTTTTGAAAAATGATTTATTCACTATTTTTGGTAGAGTTTTGTGGCCACAAGTTATCTAAGAATAGGATAGGATTTCAATCTTTGTTTTATGGATAAAATCTAAAACAATATTTAAATTTACAAAAAGTTGTAACAAAATAACAAAATATATACAAAAGAAGAGAAATTAATATCCGTCTCAACAAACAAATAGAGACATATTTATAGTTCAAGACTTGTATACATCTCTGAAGATGTTTTTGGGCCTAAAATTATGAATAGTTTCAATCTTAGGAATAAAGAATTCAATGTAGGAATGGCTATATATGACCAAAGCTAAGAGAGCACAGATCACGACAAGCATAACGTTGAGGAGGAGACACAGTCTTCTTTGGCGTCTCTCCAATTGGTTGCACCACTCTTTCAAACAAATAAGTTCTTCATTTAAGTCTTGCGTTTCTTTTTGTCTGTCATTCGATAAGTTTTTATAATTATCGCTAATATTTGTCAATAACTTTAGTGAATAGATTTGGTTTGAATTTTCTGTCCACAGTTTAGCGAATCGGTTGCCGTCCAGTTTGTGGTCACCGATCGGAAGAGCGATAATCATAAACTTATCCTTCATTTGATGAGTTTTGCCGGCAATCAGTTGAATATTACACCTGAGAGAGGCGCCCACCATAATTATACCCAAACGGGGGGTTACGCTATAGTTGTTTGGGTTATTCGACTGTATTTTATATGCAATCGGAGTGTCCGACAAGTTTTGTAATAAAATATTCGACTGATATGTCTTTAATTGAGATTCAAATGTTAAATACAAGACATCGTTTGGAAATATTCCCAATATATTAGACAACGGCTTTGTTTTCATAATGAGTCCATTATTTGAATTAATAGGAACTATACTTTTAATGATTTCAATCTCTGATTCATTGTTTTCGTTGGACTCAATAGACTTCAGTTCATTGTTTAGATCTAATGTTCTGTTTTCAGCGATTGCTTTGTCTGCTTCTTCGAGAAGTGGTTCAAAAATTGGCAAAATTCGGTTAATATCTTCCTCTGTATATCCGTTCTCAACGGCTAACTTCGCAACAGTTGTACACCCGTTTGGTATATGTCTGTAATTGCGTTTACAATACCCGCCCATAAAATCGGGTAAATTTTCGAGTGATATATAATTTGTGACATCATTTCTGTCGGCGAACTTAATTAGTGGTATAAACGACTGAGGAATCAAAGACATGGCTATCCTTCGGAAAGCATTCAAAAGCCACGAGAGTTCGTAAACGAGAATATATTTCAAACCGACGGGAAAATAAGAGTTACCCGAAGTTATTAGAAATGTCAAGAAATCTAAATCCATATTTGAATATCCGGCACCCGAACAGTCAAAAACTATAACCATTCCATTGCCATTGACTTCTTTGTCTGTTTTGTTGACGATATGCATCAGAAACTTCTTCAGTGGTTCAGCCATTTCTGGAATTTTGCGATGCATTCGAATTCTCAAATAAATGACAACATTTCCGTTGATATCTCTCTCGTATGGGAATATTCCGCCCACTTTATAGAACTCAAGAGGAAAGTCTGTGTCTTTCATTGTGGGTAAACCAAATTCTTGTCTCCATATCATTGTATTCTTAAGCATTTCAAACGCTTCGTCGACATTACGTCTTCGGGCCAACAAAAATCGTTTGACGTACCAGTCGTTTGTCCGGATCTTATGGACGTCCTCTTCATTGTATGCTTCTGTCAATTATTGTTTTTTTCGATTAAATTTTAACACAAAATGTTTTAATTAGATTTCAATTAAATTATTTAATGTTTACTAATAAATCCGAAGTAATTAAAGCTTGGTCAGATATAAATTAAATATGATACTTGCAATACTATGATTGATTCTATCGGGTAAAGTTCAAATTATCATAAGTTTTCCCCACAACTGACTTATTTGAGTGCAATTAAATAGCTTTTATTCTCCTGTTTTGAAACAGAATTTTCCCAAATTGTAGAAAATATTTGGGAATATTAAATAGAAAGTGGATAACAGGATAACATGGATAACAGGATAACTTTTCATTTTATCAATATTTGATTCATTCCACTAAATATTTTGATTTTATAATTAATTATAAAATAAATTAAAAGCAATTGATTATTGAAGGAAATACTTTAAGTAAGCATTTAATTATCAATTTTAGGAAATGAATTGAATATTAATTGAAAAGTTATTAAACAAATTAATTGATAAAAGTTTAGAAACTTTTTAAACGTAAATCTAAGTAACTCTTAACAACATATACGACAAATGTTTTGATAAATATAAACATTAGATAAATAAAGACAAATGGTTTCGATCAGAATTCGACAGTTTTTCAAAAAATAATTTCAAACCTTTATTATTGTCGTAGTTCTCAAGAAATCGTTGTCTTAATTCCAGGACTAATTGTGCGCTTTTATTGCTGTGTTGTTTAACGACTTGAGTCGTCATTATTTGGCCATTCATTCAGAATAACAACTTTTATTAAACTTTTGTTTATTTATTAAAAATAATTATAAAATTCAAATGAAATCACAAACAAATTGAGTCAAACTCTTTGCCAACACTTCAAAACTGTGATTAAAATTTGTGCCCAAACTTTAAAACTAATCAAATTGTTGTGAGTTTTATCGGTTTAATGAGTTTTTAGATAAATATAACGTCAAAAAACAAGTTACTCGAACCTAAATAACAGTTTTAGAGAACTTGTCGTTCCGGTTATCGTCTTATATACGATTGGTCTAAACCTGTGCCGATTGGAGTGCGCCTCTAAAAGCCACTCAAGTTTTTACATCAAAAGTTTTTTGACTACTAATCAAATGATTCAAATATTATTGAAAATACATTTATTATTAGTTTTTTCAATGACTTCTCATTTGATGAATAAATTGTCGAAATATAACACATTTATCAAATGATTGACAGTTCACATCAATTTATTAAATGTTTTGATTCACTTCTAAAACATTCCAATACTAATACCTTGATTGCATGTGACAGTCCCGGGTTATTTGAGAATCTATTAAATAATAGATAACTGTATTTTCCTTTCAATTCATTTATTATTTAATTGTTTGGTTCAATGAATTTCCAATTTTATCCTTAATTTTGATTTTCCTGTTAGTTATCAATTGTCTGCAAAAAAAACTTATGAATACTTAGTTATTTAAGTACTCTAACAGTACTCTAAAAGCAATATTCAAGTGATTAAAGTAAATGTTAAATAAGAAGACAAATAATCGCAAAACTTAACAAAAATTAAGGGAAACATAAAATTAATATAAACTTATTTCTGTGAAAATTTGCACAAAACTATTGAAGTTTTCCTTTGAATTTCAAACAAATAAAAACAACTTTTTTCCCAAAAGAATAAAATTAAATTCAAATACAATTTATTTAATTAAATTTTTTAAATAAATTTTCCGTAATTTTACATTAAGTTTATTATAATTATATATAAAGTTAGGAATAATAATAATATTTATAATTCAATAGTATATTCAAAGACAATATTTTCATTTCACGATTTATGGAAAACTTTGAATAAAAATCGAGATTTCATTCAAATAAACTAAACTTTCAAAAAATGTTATTCAAAAGAGTCTTAACTCAAACCGAAATTACTAAAAATTAAATGCGTTTACTCTTCAATAATATCTAATAATAGTAATCAATGTATTAATAAAATCAATACTTTAATAATTAATTGATTATAAATTAATTAAAAATCAATATATAATTTTCTAATTTGTTTTTAAATTATAATTACATTAAATAAAAGACAAAAAATTAATCCATTCATTAATTATTGGTTTTTGGAATAAATTTTAAACTCAGTTCTATTATTCACTTATTTTGTAACAAATTTGATAAATATTTGTAGTGCTGTTCTCAGAGAAGTAGTGCAGACATTTCAGTCAATTGAAGACAATTTTGTTCATTTCAATGACTGAATCATTGGTTTTAAGATATTATTTCGAGAAAGAAAACTCTGAAAATCGAGTTTTATATTACCGTTCGGTAAATGCCATTCGATATGAAAAATAAAATTGTTTTAAATCCAGACCTGAGATCCGAATTGAATGACTGATAACTAGATTTACTGTCCGTGAACTGCAGGCATTGATAGAATGGCGTCGTCCTCTTCGTCGTCGTCCTTATTATCAAACAATTAATTAACAAATATTTTATTATAATTAAATGTTTTGGACAGACCTTAAAACCGAAACAATCGGCCAAATCTTTTTGTTTCTGTAACTGATCTCTTAAATACTTGTTGTCGTCGCTATATATCGGTGGCGGAGGAATGGATGACGCCTGAGATGATATCAATGCAGATACCGCTGAAGTGCTTGGAGTGGACTGAAGTCTTATCGTAGGCTTAGGAGTGTAGTCGGGATCATCGAGTATACTGTCTTCTTGTATAGTATTTGCCGCCTCTTCGTCTTCAGCTGACAATTGAATGATATAATTGTCTAAAAAATTAATTAAAATTTAGTTTAAAATTACAAATAGATGTGAGAAAGGGATTACTGTCCGGATCGTTGCCGTTCTGTCGGGCGAATGAATAGCGCGCCTTTCCTTTGCCCTTAGAAGTAGAAGCCTGTATGACATTCATGTGGTCCATAACCATTTGATTATCGGGAATAGTAGTGCCATCACTGTTACTATTATTGAGTTGAACCACTTCGAAGACAACCACTTGTTCTCCATTTGTGTTCTGAAGTATTTGTTGTGTTTGTGGGTCTAAAGTGAATGATAGGGTCTGTTCCTCATCGCTATCATTGGGAACAATCATTTGATTGGAGTCTTCGTCTTCTTCTTCGTCTTCTTCATCAATCAATTGTGTGGAGTCATTATTGCGACTATAGCTCAAAGTCTGGTCCTTATAAGCGTCGGGATCGTGAATAGCCAAATGGCGCATAAGGTTTCCCTTATGTCTGAACGCTTTATTACATTGAGGACATTCGTGTGTCTTCTCTTTTGGTTGTGGGGCCACATAATCGGGATTGTGGTACAGATTCTTATGTCGTTTGAGTAACTGCTTTTGACGGAACGATTGGTCACAGAGTTCGCACTGAAACTAAACGATACAAAAACACAATTAAATTCAATTTTTGAATAAATCAATTAATTACCGGTTTTTGGTCGGTATGTATCAACATATGTGACTCCAAATGTCGAGCGGAAACCGACGCATAATTACATAAATCACATTTGAAACACTTCTCTCCTTCGTGTGTCTTCAGATGCAGTTTAAAGTGATATCTATCGGGAAAGCTTTGGTCACATCTTTTGCACGACAAGAGTTTATCGCTTGTATGCAATTTCTGGACGTGAATTCGAAGATCAGTTTTTCGGCCACAAGTAGTGGGACAGAGTTCGCACTTTTGTTAAAACATTATTTTGTTTAGAAATTTGATTAAATCATTGAAAATAATTGAATTAATACTTTAAAGACGGGTTTATTTCCGCTATGAATGAGTCGGTGAGCCTTAAGAGAGTTACTTTGTGTGAACCGGGCGTGACATACATCGCACTCATATGGCTTCTCACCTATCAATCAGTACAACCAAATAATTCAATAATAAGTTTCTCTTAATTATTCATTGATTGCAAACCCGTATGTATTCTGAGATGTCTTTTCAATTTGTAAGTGTCAGGACTGGCATATGTGCAGTGCGGGCACTGATAGGGTCGCTCTCCGGTATGGCATCTCATATGACGCTTCAATTTTGATAACTCAACGGATGCGTAATCACATTCAGTACATCTGTGAGGCTTTTCATGTGTGTGTCGGTACCTCACGTGACGAACCAGTTCTCCAGATGTGGTGAACGCTGCGTCACAGTATTTACAGCCGTGGGGTCGGACACCAGTGTGGGTATTGACGTGATTTTGAAGGGAAGCTATTGTCTGTATGTTTAATAATTAGGTGATGACAAGAGCACAGGTAGTAATAAATACAAACCTTAAATCCTCGCTCACATATACCACATTTGTGGGGCCGCTCTTCGCTGTGGGACTTCATATGTCGGGACAAGAGATATCTCTTATTACTCGTGTAATTGCAATAATTACACATATGTTGGTTGGGATTAGAGGGAGTGCTCGGCGGAGATGTTTTCGCCTTTTTTGTTTGGCTGACAGAAGGCGTCGCCTTTTTTCCTCGTTTTGGTGTCTTTGGAACGTTTGGTTTTACGTCTTCTGTTTCATCGATGTCTTCATTAATAGTGGATTCGTCTGCGTTTTCCAACTCATTGATAGTCTCGTCTTCGACTGCATTTGAGAAGTCATACACAGATATGTCATTCGGTCGCTCCGAGTCTTTCTTTTCCTGTTTTATTTTCTTCAGTCGATTTGGTGTCGCTTTTGGTGTTTTAGGTGTGGCCGCAGTGCTGGCACTCGTCGTCGCCGTTGTGTTTACCGTAGTATTGGGTGTTGTGTTTAAAGCTGTCGTTTGATTGGCATCAGTGGTCTGCGGCTGTTGTACTATAAGAACATATCCCCCGCTGTCTCCGTCGGGAACTATAGCTACTGTTTGATAACCTGACTCCGAATTAGCGCCAGAAGTGGACGCATGCTGTCCAGTGGCCGCCTGTTCGGCCAGCATTTGCAGTGTGTTATCATCGATGCCCTGAGCCAACTGACCCGTCAACTTCTGGGCGTCGATCGCATAAAATGCCGTTTCATTGTCACCGCTTTCGCCGATCTCTTTGTTAAACGATTGCAAATAGTTCTGAATGTCTGATATGGTCTCTGATGTGTCCGCCATTTCTGGCCAATCAATTCAATCAATTAATTGTGTTTCAAATGACAGTTATCTGTAATTTATTCGCAATTTTGTTATTTATTGAAATGTTAACCAAATTTTTAGTGAAAATTGTTTACATTTTAGTGCTTATTATGTCTTCATTTTATTCATTTAATTATAAACTTAAAGCTATCGCTATATTAATATCGCATTAAATGTTTTCAATGAATGTCTAAACCAATGGCCGATTAATTGAAAAATAAGCCCAAAACCAGATTTAACCCAAAATTCAAACCCAATTTTAAAGCAAATATTTTCCGCCATTTTATTGACAGTTATGTTGTGTTTGAATACGTATTGAAACACAAAGAGTGAGAAAATGGCAAATATTTTGGTCTAAAATAATGTTTAGTTTTGTCTAAAAATTCAATTAAATATAATTTTAAACTGAATTAACTCTTGTTTTGCCATTAATTGCGTGAATGTCCGCAAAAGCGCTATAATTGCCAGACATTTGTTTGACAGAACTGATGCACCACTTCGTGGATGAAATCGGAATTGAATTGAAGTTTAGACTTAAGAGTTAAGACATTCATTCATTTACATCACAAGAAAGTCTAACCAAAGCCCTAATCTATATATATTTGGCCACACATTACACTCAATCCAACATAATTAACATTAATTTGTGTGCACTAATCACTACTAGTTAACTATAAACATAATTAAGAAGTCTTACCAATGATTGTAAGTGTTATCTTCCAGAGGGCATCAATTGGTGTCGGTTTAGGTGTATATCTGACTCTCACCACCAGATAGTCTCCAAAACGCTATACTCTCTCCTCTCTCTCTCTCACAACAATTCAATGCAAAACTATAGGACACACTTTCATATATCACGTCTAATGTGAAACACCCTAACAATTATCAAATTGGTAGCACATTTAATGAAGCTAGCTTATTTTACAAACTAAATTTCTTTAAAAATACAATTTAAGCGATATTTTGGTCGAAATTAATTTTTGTTTTTAAATTTGTCTTAAATCAGATAATTTGATGCAAATAAATATTGGAAATAGATTCACCTCTCCTTCAAAAAAAAGTCAAACGTGATGTTTGACTAACCAGGTTTATACAGGTTTGGGATGCGTTTCGGTATAGAAAAGTGAACATTCATTGAGTCTCTGCTTTACTATTGGATAGAATCTTTGAAAAGGTTTTATCAACAGAAGTAACGTTCAAAACTGATTTTATTCAACTCTTTGTAATTCTTTATATAAGATTTATTTTAAGTATATTAGAGAATATTCTTTAATATTTTATAAATATTCAAATTAATTATGGCCTTAAGAGTATTGACTAATTTTAATTAGATTTATATAATATTTATTCCCAATCTTTGAATAAAAGCCGAAAATATATATAAATCATTATTTGAGGCGAGATAAATATTGATATTTTATGCATTGAATAGCATTAAAACATGCAATTACAGTCTAAGGTCGATAAAATTAAGTATGGGTAATATTAACAAACGCTT
>LBFM01000243.1:1934-15494 GCA_000988765.1 Achipteria coleoptrata | reverse complement strand
CAATCATTTGATAGAAAATTTCTAAATTTAAATACAATAATAATAATAATAATAATAATATACTTCAGCGATGAAAACAAATAAAGTTCCGGTGATTATAATCGAAGCCGAAATCAAGACATTAATTATAAGATCTCTGGTAATCATCGGTTCTTTGACATTACGGGGCGGTTGACTAAGTATGTCGTGATCTACCGGCTCTACTCCAAGACTCTGAGCGGGAGGTCCGTCCATTATTATGTTTATCCATAAAATTTGCATTGCATTCAAAGGGTTAGGTATATGCATAAGAGTGGAAAAGGCTATCAATGAAAGAGCAGCGATACTCCTATTCAAACGAAACAACCATTTTATTGATATCTTCGATACATTTGATTAGAACTTACGTCGAGAGTTGAAAGCGAACGAAATTCCTTATATTATAGAATATTCCTTTCCCTTCTTCGATGGCAGACCTGTTGTTTACAGTTATAAAAAATAATTCTAAAAATTGAGATAAAATTAAAGCCAAAATTTATTTACATAATAGTATAGAAGTCGTCATCAATGAGAACCATATCCGCTGCTTCTTTGCAGACATCGGTACCATTCTTTCCCATAGCTATACCAATGTCGGCCTTTTTGAGAGCTACCCCATCATTAACCCCATCCCCAGTCATGCCAACAACAGAACCATTTTGCTGTAAAGCCTTAACTATTCTAAGTTTATGTGCCGGTCCTACGCGATAGAAGACAGTGACTGCCGGTATTCTCAATGCAAATATGTGTTCGTCGAGTGCATCGATCTCTTCCCCAGAAATGGCCACATTTCCCGCCGCATATAACCCGAGTCGAGTCGCTATTGAAAACAGTTATTAAAACAATTGAATCGAAGGAATTTGTAATCAAACCGATAGCACAGGCCGTGTCTTTTGCGTCTCCGGTTAACATCTTAACACTTACGCCACTGGACTGTAGTGTTCGTATCGATTCTCTAACACCAGGTCTGGGCGGGTCTAAAATGCCAACCATTCCAACAAAACACAAGTCATCCAATTTTGTTCCAAAAGCGAACGACAAAACTATAAATAAATAAAATTTCAAATGAATTCTCACTTAAATTCAATCAAAAGGCAAACCTCTTAACCCTTTTCGACCCAAATAATGTGATTCTGTGAGATATTGGTTTTGTCTTTCAGTAGTCATCGGAACAATGATATCGTTGTTCATATATTTTGTGGAAAGAGTCAAAACCCTTTCAATGGCTCCCTTAACATAGAACTTTTCGTCGTCTTTGGGTCCAAATTTGGAAACAGCCTTAACAGCCATTACCTTTTGATCAGAAGAAAATGGCAACTCTTGTAAACGAATATATTTATCTCTGACGCCAAACAAATCCAATTTATGAGCGGCTGTTATTATAGCCCCTTCTGTGGGCTGACCTCGAAGTTGTTCGCCGGATATGTCAGCGTTATTACAAACACATCCCACTTCTAATAACCTCCTCATTGAATCCATTTGTCTTTTATATGTATCGGTGTCTTCACTCAAAATGATTTGTCCGTTTGAGTTATATCCCACTCCACTGACATCCGCCCTAAAGAGCTCTGAAGTAACAATAGATGTGACCGTCATTTCATTTTTAGTTAGAGTTCCCGTTTTGTCGGAACAAATAACATTAACGCATCCCAACGTCTCAACTGTTGGTAGTCTCCTGACAACAGCCTTCCTCTTCGCCATTCGCATTACACCTAAAGCTAGAGTAACGGTAACCACAATAGGTAAGCCCTCAGGAATTGCTGCCACGGCTAGACTGACCCCAATATTGAACATTTCAAGAATGGGTCGGCCCTGAATCCAGCCCAACATCATAATCATTGCAATTATTCCAAAAGAATAGAATGACAACTGTTTGCCCAAAGCATCCATACTCTTCTGAAGTGGTGTTTTAGGCGCCTCTTCTGATTCCATCATTTGGAATATTTCACCGAATTCTGATCTGAGACCAGTATTTATTACAATACCCCTCCCATTCCCACACCGAACCAAAGTTCCCATAAATGCAATGTTTCGTCGATCAGAAACACTATTAGTTTTGGTATTAATTGGTTGAGTCGTTTTAAGGGACGGTTCTGTTTCACCGGTAAAACTACTTTCGTCTATCGAGAGGTCAACCGTTTCAAAAAGCCTAAGATCTGCGGGAACTTTATCTCCGGTCGTTAACAACACAATATCTCCCGGAACTAAAAGTCGAGCCAAAAATGTCTCAGCGTTTCCATTGCGAAGACAATTACAAACGGGTGGAACCAATTTGTTCAGCTCTTCTAATGACTTCTCAGACCGATATTCCTGAACGAAAGCGACGGTCACTACAATTATTATGGCCTATAAAAGAGAACTACGATTAGAGACCAATTAGTAATCAATTAATGACTGACAGCAGTAATACTGAAGGCGTCGTCGAACTGTTGCATACAAATACTGACAAAAGCGGACACTAATAACAACACAATTAATGGGTTCTTAAACTGATCGATATATTTCTTCCAAAGAGGCTCTTCTTGTTTGACCTCCAGTTCATTATAGCCACAAGTGTTGAGCCGGTATTCCACTTGATTCCACGTCAGGCCATTCCTCAGATCTGATTGTAGTCGAGTACAGACTTCTTCGAGGGGTTGTTTAGCCGCCTCTTCGGTTCTCAAACACTTCATTGTAGTGACAATCGATTCCTTATTAACAAAAACTATTTATATTTTAATTATTCAATCATTTTATGAGATAATCACCAAATGGTTAGGAGTTGTCTCCAAATCTATTAACTGTTGTTTGATTTGATCCGAAGACATGTCTTATATAAAGATATTTCTATAATTTTTAATGACATTTATTTAATTTAAAATTTATAATTAAAATCACTTAAAAATATATAAAATAATAATAAATTCATAATTTAAGGCACTTTAATATTACACTCATTTCTATTGCATTTTTAAATAACAAAACATAAATATTTTAAAAATAATTTCAATTATAATTATTTACAATTTTTAAAACAATTATTTAATGTAAATGTCATTCAAATTCATAACTAATTTCAATGAATTATAAGAATTTTTAATTACTAATGAAATTCAAACACAAAAACATCGATTAATTTGTTGAGACATTTAATCACAAAATTGAATGCATTTCTCATTGCAATCACTTTATATTGAGTTATATTGAGTGCATTGCATAGTCTTAAAACTCATCCATCAATAATGAAATGAACTTTTTTTAGAACTCTTATCACAAGAGATCTTTAAAATATTGCCTTGCTAACAATATTTTACTTAATAATACTTGTAATAAATTGTGACTAATTCATTTTAACATAATTTAAATCAATTAAAAGATAACCTCTACTAATTTTACCTTTTCCAGAAAAGATCATTCAAAATATACAAGGTATATTATTTGAGAATATTTGTAAATATTTGAAATTTGATCTAAAACTTGAATAGTTTTAACACAAAATTATTCAATAAATGTTTAGTTTTATTATAGAGTAATAAATTATTCAGATTATTATGAGTTCTAATTACTTGTCATTTAATTTTGATTTATAGCAAATGTTTTCTATTTTTGTCACTAAATTTCAAAAATAAAAGTAAAATATTTTTTTCAAACGTTATCACAGAATAATAATTATTTTTATTACAAGTTTTACTTTTAATTAAATTTTTAGACTCAGAATTAATCACAAAAACATATTATTTAACGATTCACTCAGAAGTGTATAAATTAATTATTAATTTGAATTAAATATAAATTTATTAATTAATAATTTTTTCTTAAATCTGAAAAAAGAGGAAAACATATAACAAATTACATGATTTACTTAAAGTTTATGAAATTATAGTCTTTTTTAAATTAATGGTTTGCTTAGAAATCAATAAAAATGTATACAACAATTCAACAAGTTTAATATTAGTTCAGATATTCATTAATAGTAAACTTTCTTTCAATTTTTGAAATAATTTTGATACTAACTTGCTCAAACATTCAATATTAAGAATCATTTTCTTAGAACCTTTTGACTTAAGTCATAGGTATACAAGTCTCGCTGCTTATACTATCTAGCTAAGTTTGGTGATGTAGATTTTAAAATAATCAAATAAATTCAACAGAATATATCAACTAATGACGAAACTAAACAAAGTGACGAAAATACATCAAATTATTGAATAAACTCTAAATTTTGATTAATCAGTGATTAATAATTTTGATGTCTAATAGTTTGTTAAATAGTTTGACATTTAGTGTCATTTTTCCAGATTTTCAATCATTTTTCATAATCTCTAAAATTTGAGAGATTTTTAGAAATGGTTTATAAATTTATTAAAAACCCCTTAAAGTGTTGAACCGTTTGTCAAACTTTTTGGCGCTTCTAATCATATGTCTGTTGTGTTCAGTGAAGAACTCTTCACTCAGTTTTGTTTAAATTTATTCAAAATGATTGTGATTTTGAAATATCATTGAATTGTGAATTAAAGACATTAAATATGTTTATTAAAGACTCAAAGAAAGAGTTTTATGAATTTATTATATCAAAGAGAAGTCGTCTTTTGGTTTACGCCTCTTATAATTTGGACTCAATTTGTGCGACAAAAATACTTCAGTATCTCTTGGAATGTGATCACATCCAACACACTATTATCCCTATTTGTGACAAACAGGAACTGTTGCGCTCTTATAGAGACCATTGCGATGGACTCAAAGTTGTTTTACTCATTAATATCGGCATTACTTTCGATGTCATAGAATTTCTTAGTCCCGAACCCGACGTTCGGATCTTCATTTGTGACACTCGTCGGCCAATTGATGTCTATAATGCATATCACGACAAACAGATCTCAATTATTACAGCCATTACTGGACTTAATTCAGTGGAAGACGAGACCAAAAAGATTCCTAATTATGAAGAATTGTTTTGGGATTCGGATGAAGACAACGATGACATCGATATCAATGATTTGTCGTTAGAAGCGCTCGAAAAAAGACAAAAGAAAAAGCGATGGGAAGAGAAGAGAAGAGAATTGACTTTCAGTTACTCTCAGTTCACATATTATTCTTATTCTTCAGCGCTTCTGATGTTTGATCTCTCGTGGAAACTATCCAAAGATAATAACCAATTGTTATGGTTTGCAATCATTGGTGTCTCCGATCAGATGATTAGTGGAAGAGTTAACGAATCTAAGTTTGGACATCAGTACCAATACATTAGGGAAGCGATGACTCGACTCAGGAATATTAGGGGCGAACCCACCATAGCTTTGAACAGTATTTCAACGAATGGCGACCAAAATGTAGTGACGAATAACAACTATCTGACCATAAACTATGAAAAAGATCTCAAACTATGTCTGTACCGACACTGGAGTTTATATGAGAGTCTGCGCCACACAATGTATATCTCCAGTAAATTCAAGATTTGGAAACTTCGGGGACACAAACGTCTTCTCGCATTCCTCGCAGAACTGGGATTACCTCTGACTCAATGCAAACAAAAGTTCTCTTCAATGGATTTAGAGCTCAGAAATAATATAAAACAATGGATCGAAGACTTGAGTTCTAAATATCAATTGCAGCAAATAATTGGTCACTCCTTTACTGCTAACCGCGGTTTCAAACATAAGTACAACTGCACTGACGTCGCATTCGGAGCCCGAGCTCTCCTCGAATCTGCGGATCGCGACAAACGACAGAACCAAAAGTTTTTTGACGCAATCGACTGCTTGTCTTCAAATAACATTGAATTACTAGAAAAGGGATTAGATTTGGCTAAACTTCAATTGTCTGCTATACTAAAACAGGTTCAGATCATAGTAGACGCGCGACAAATCAATCTTCTCAATGATGTCTTGTGGTATACTATTATACCCGAGAGTACGCCCGACGCCACTCTCTTTTGTCATTCGGGATGTCTTAATCTCTTATCTCAATATATATTACACGCTTTGGTGGCCACAAATCCTAAGAGTTCTAAAAGTATTCGTTTACCTCTTATTTTGATAACTCCCGACCCGAACAGAGCGGGACAGGCGTTGGCCTGTGGTATACCTCCGATTAATTCGATTAGTAATGGACACAATTTCTTCAGTAAAGCCTACTCTCAAATAACAGATAAATTAATTGATTGTCAAATAGAACACAATTTAGTGGATCCGTGTGTCGCACACCTGCCTTACGCTCAGGCAATGAGCTTTTTAAACGAACTCTCTTTGCTTTTTCATTGAGTTAATCCCTTATCTATTAAATAAGTTGATTATTAGGGTTGTGCTCATTATTATTATGTCAGAGAAAAACATACCAATAATTTATTTAATTGATATCAAAATATAGATTTAGTTTAAAATAAATCGAAAGACGCGCTTCTATACAATTATTGGCCATAATTTTTATACCTTTCCTCTTTCTGAGTGGTCTCTCCTTAAATGTCATTTTTAAATCAATTCAATTGTGGGAACAGTTATTTTGGAAAACAACAAAACTTTTAAAATTAATATTCAATGAATTTTAAGTTTATTTTAATTATTGATATATTTGTCATTTTATTGTCATTTATTGTATTCAAATATTTTGCTTTAATTATAAATACATTTGATTTAAATTTATCCGATTATACATTGGATTACATTAGGTATGAATTAATATAAGAATTTTAGTTTTGATTTTAAATCGAAACCACTTTTACTTTAAGTAAATTGTTTTACATTTTGTAGTCATTTATAAATTTAAAGAGATTTCCCAAATAATCTCTAATTCCCTCTATATTTGTATAGTTTTCGGTTAACTTTATTTATTAATCAAATTATTTTTCACTAAATTTTGAAAAAAGTATTTATAATAAAATTACTTAACTTTAGTCTAAAATTTATAAATTATTTGAATAGAGATTAAAAGATAAAGAGATAACTAATCAATAAACCAATGATTCTTAAAATTATATTCTATTTACTGATAAATCTCTATAAATTCACACAATTGGCACACAATTGGCACAGAGATTAATCGCAAATTTATAAATGCAAATATTTTCAGAACAAAATTTTGTTTTATCGTTGAACTAATATTATTGATAATAGAAATCACCATATTTAACTATATTTAAGTATATTTTCTTGGTAATTTAAATTAATTTTAGAAATTATTTATTTAAAGAATTCGAGTTTTCAAACTTTTTTAAAAGCAATCATTTTTAATCCAAATTTAGCGGATTTTGACTTTTTTGTAAAATTTAAAAAAAAATGTTTGGAAAATGTGTGAAATTGAAAATAGACACAGGTCAAATTATTGAATAGGTGCCAAGTCGGGGTTGAGATAGTGTGTAAAAATGGACAGATTGTGAATTTATGCCTCTCTATCAGTATTCCGGGAAAGTATTTAGAATTTAATTAAATTGAAGGGAAAATAAAATAGTTTTCATACAAAAATTACTATAAATTTCAGGCCTTCCTCTGTCTGGTGCTTTGGCTCGAATATCAACGAAAGGCGTTGTCGTTTCACAAATCTTTGTTATAAGAAAGACACCAATGATTTTGTCTTTTTATTTGACAAAACTTCCATAAAATCTGGTTTACCTTCGGATCGCTTTAGTCCTGCATTAGTGGAGTTGTGTTCACTCAAAGATCACAATCAGTTTTATTTTAATTTTGTTGAAATTCCATTCAATACTTTAATTAATAATTTAACCAAAAAATACAAAATTCAATATTTAAATGGAAAGACATTTATAATGAGTCGCTTCAAACCCGACAATTTGTGGCACTACTTTCACGACGACTTAATCCCATTATATTTTACTTTAAGAGAAATCGGTTCCAAACAAATTGATTCTATATTTTTATCGGACATCTATTCCCAGCCCTTTCACATACCTTTCAATATAAATGTTTTTGAGAACATATTTCCAAAATCATTCACAAAAAGTCAATTAAATGAAAACACTATTTACTGTATGGAAGAGTCATTTGTAGGTCTGTCCAAATCGACTACTTTTTATGACTATGGCTTTCGGAATCCTCAGACATCTATTAACAGAACAGAAGAAGAGTCGGCACTTATTTCAAAAGTTATTCGAAATTTTAATAACGATTTAATGATTGAATCGAAATGTCGTAAAAATGATATAATTTTTATTTCCCGTAAAATCAATCGAAAAATATTAAACGAAGAAATAGTCATTGAATTTATCGCCAATTCTTCAAAACTTTCAGTCATTAAAATTGAAGATTTGAACAATAATTTTGAAGATATTATCAAAAAAGTGTTTTGCGCTAAACTATTGATTGGAATACACGGCTCAGGTCTTGTGTTCTCACAATTTTTAAGACGAGGCTCTTCTCTAATAGAATTGTTTCCGTTTGCTATTAATCCGAATTATGTCACACCATATAAAACATTAACTCAATTGAAAGGAATGGATATTCACTACTTTTATTGGAAAAATTTAATGCTTAATAACACAGTAACTCATAGGGAATACCCCAAACATTTGGGTGGAACTCAACATTTGAGTGAAGCACAAAGAGATCAAATTGAGTCCAATTTAGAAGAGGTTCGACAACACCTGTGCTGTGATAACCCTCAGTGGTTATATCGGATATATTCGGACACAATCGTTGACATCAATAGTTTCCAAACGATTCTAAACAATGCTTTAGAAAAGTCATCACAAAAAATAGTCGCAAATACTAAACGTTTAGAACCGGGAGTTGTGATGGACTTAATTTGTGTCTCAAATCAATCCAATGATAATCATATGTTTATAATTGTTTGGCAAAAGCCCTGGAATTTAGAGTTTATAGACATTACTTATTTAGAAGTAAAATATGAAGTTTTAATACAAGAAATGCCATCGAATTCAGCGAAGTCTTCGATTGTGACCACAAATCAAATATCATTTGTGTCCGAATCTAACAAAACCTACAACTTATGGATTCGCTGTAAAATCAACGCAATTAACGGACCATTTAATAGCAATCCATTGATTTGTACTAATAATTGATTAAATCAAAAGAATAATTGAATTTTATTTGTCTTTTTATACGATATTATATTTAATTATAATTTTATGAATAATACAGTCTTTTAATATTAAAAGCAATTAATAGAAAAAAAGTCAAAACAAACAAAATTTAAATTAAATAATTGAAGTCATGATCTGATCTGAAATCTATTCTAAAATTTAAGATAAAACTCATGTCTTAAACGATTTTACAATAATTATAAACTATAAGAGATTACTATTAGTTAAAAGTTTTTCCAATTAATTGATTGAAAGTCGTATTTGTATTAATGAAATGACACAAAACATGATCCGAAGCGCTCTTAAAGGACTGTCATATGTTTTCTATTCGATATCAATATTTGCGCCATTAGTAAGAGTTCCGTTTGATTCGAGACTCTGTCGCTCTGAGACAATGTCTCTAATCTTGCGGTTCATAGTGTCAGTGCACTGTCTCTTAGTGGGAGAGTTCTCGCTTTCGACGTCGTCCTGAAATATTCGTTTACTTACTCTTTGAGAAGAGGTTCCGCATCTCATCATATGATTAATGGCTCTCAAATCCTTAGCCGGACTGCTTTGGAACCGATAAGACATCGGACGGTTGGGCGACGGCGGGAAGTTTGCACTCTTTAGTGGAGAGATATACAGAGAAAATCGATGCGACACTCGTCGGTACGGAGACATCGGATTAGCATTAAGTCGAGGCAGAGGTGAGAGTGGAGGCGATTCCTATCATTTAAATAATAAAATTAATTCGAAAAATACATTAAAATAATGACAAACCGTATAATTTGGAGCGAATTTCATAATATATTTGACCGAAAGTTCGGGTAAATAAACGGTATTATAGAACATAATAACGTCTCCCCTCTCTTCGAACTCAAATTGAGATCCAGTGCCGGCGACACGCGTTGGAGTCGGCGGTTGACTTCCGGGATGCGGAACAGGGAGTGTACTCGAAGAACGAATAGAGACCCTGTCTTCTGGCATCAGTGGTGAACTCGAACCTGAGTTACGACTCGTATCACTGCTTCCAGAGGTACGTCGCCTTCGATTAGAATTCATTAAAACACTTCTATAAACCTATTAATACAATAGAATTAATATAATATCAAAACAAAACTTGTGTTGAGATGTGTTACATGACTGGCCGCTTGTGGTTGGAGTCGATAACAACGCATAATGTCTTGAAATGTTTGACTCTGTTTTGTTACTTTACAGATGGCATAAAAGGCACACATAATTATCTGATCCAAATGTCGGTCACGCATGAGATCTGTGTGCTGTCGAAGAGAGTGTTCAAAACAGGTCCATATTTTCTTACGAATGTCGTCGTCTGTTATGTTGAGTCTATCGCATAAATCTCTGAGTCTGAGTCCAGCCATTGTATAGACCTGTTGTCAACAATTATATGCAAACCTTTTCGATAATTAAACAAAATTTTTGAGACAAACCTTTCTAAAGAAGAGTCCAATCGGACCGGTCTTCACGGG
This sequence comes from Achipteria coleoptrata, assembly GCA_000988765.1. Classification (NCBI taxonomy): domain Eukaryota; kingdom Metazoa; phylum Arthropoda; class Arachnida; order Sarcoptiformes; family Achipteriidae; genus Achipteria; species Achipteria coleoptrata. The sequence goes on along the minus strand of LBFM01000243.1, from coordinate 4,973 downwards.
TTTGACATTTTCGACAATTGCTTCGCTTTGATTTTGCTGTGGAAGTGCCGTCAGTTGAATGGCCGGCACCTGAATGTATTGGATCTCTCCATTTCCTATTCGGGCTAAACATCCAAATTATTAAAAACAATTGTTGTGTCAAATGAATGGATATAAACAGACCCGGAATAGCAATTTGCACGATCTGTCCCTGTTGTGACACTCCTGAAGAAGTGGACGCCGACTCGGCTTTAGTCGAACCGAAGAGTTGTCTTTTGGCAGAAGTCTTGAACGGAGAACTGAATCTATCAGTTATTGAACCCGAAGTCGACTGAAGTTCATGTTTTTTCAAATGAGAAACCGGGGAATTGAAGACAGAGGGTGTGCTCCCACTGCTGTTCATCGGGAGTGAAACCTCTACACAAGAGGGGACATAACTTTTATTGGAACCACTGCCACGAATAGCTTCCCAAAGAGGAGAGTCTGATTTCCAGGCCATACTCTCCAAAATGCGTTCTTCAATAGAATTGAGATGTTTGACCACATCTCGAGAGAGCCCCTCTTCGTCTCGAATTATGGGTTCGATTACTTTATAGAAATGGAAAGCATGTAATCGAAAATCATTTCCTTCGGAGAATATATCCAAAACCCAGGGAAATGTCTGTTTAGAGTTATACGAGAATAGTATGATTTCAAGGGAACACCCAAATAGAGAAGAATGAAACGATTCTTTTTCTAAGATTGTGGTCAAACTGTCGATCCATTTGTCTGAAGGGATTCTTTTCTTTTCGCTCAAAAGAATGTTTTCGAGTGATTTGTAGTAAAAACTAATCGCAAACTTTAATCGCTTTTTTGCGAACTCATCGTTCTGTGGGTTTGGCGCCGGAGAGGGAGGTCTCATCTCTTCGGTGGACATCATCTGAGAGGCCGGCGATGAAGAATGCATATCATTATTATATGCATTGAGAAACCGATCGCCCATTGATTTCAATAAACTCTGAATTTTTTGTTTCGGATTTCTTATACACTGTTTGAACAGTGAATCCAATGCTTCGTTGGATTCGTCCTTTCGATCCAAGAGAATGGAGTGGAGTCGACTCACACTATTTGTAGCGCTTGATATCGGAGTCATTGGATTGGCATTCAATCGGTTATTCAAATATTGGCGATTAGTCAGAGGAGTGGTGGGCAACAGAGCGTTGGTCTGTTCGTTATATTTGGTGTCCTGACGGCTGTGAATCAGTTCAGCCAAATCTTCTTCAGACTGAGGAGTTCCCAACTCTTCGGCTGCGTTTTCGTTAAGGAAAATGCGTTCATCGAAATCGCCGATATTTAGGACGTACTGATCGTATTCTTTCATTACATGTTTGCTATTAATTCAAACAATAAATCAATGGTTCGACAAATTTGATGACAAATGGAATCACTCACTAATTGGTCTCATAGTTGGAGACATCAAAAATACTACAATTCTTATTCTTAAGAATATCTTTTTCGGCCATTCGTTTAATGGCGGGTTTAAACCAGTGCTCTTTTATAGTCTTAGCCTCGACGCAAATTCCGTGCCATTTATCGCAAAGGCTCTGAATAATACAGACCTGTCTATCGCTTAACTTGGAATCCTTTTGGAACAAGTCTTTGGGCAGACCTATACACCAAACAATGCTTTCAGTTATATATTCATCTAATCTAAACTCATTTAAGACTTACCACTAAAGTTAGTGTTCAGTAATTCGAAGGCATTTTCGAGGAGTAATGCGTTCCCAAAACAATAGTCAATGCAAGCAATCAATAAGTGGTGAGAATTAACCAAATCATCACTTATTTGAGGGAAATTTGACTTAATATGAATGAAAAGAGTCCAACAAAAGGAAAATATATCCAACGATGAGATCGACTGCTTTCGACTGTTTTTCATTCAATTAAAATCATTTTTAATTTCAAAAGAAGTTAATCAATGGTTACCTCTGTTTCCTATTTTTTGATTGTTTGCTGACCACAAGCGATGGATCTTTGAACACGTCTTCAAAGATAGGTTTGTATTTTTTGAAGATAACGGTCGAGACATTGAAGTTACGCTCCAAGTGGTCCACCTTTTGACGCATTTCTGCCGATAGGTTAGCCATATCTGACCACTTCTTCATTTTGTTGAAGAATTGAACCAAACTATTCAATTGAAGACAAGTTGTGGTAAAACTACTAAACGATAGATAAGATAAAAACTGACCTCAATTTACAGGAACGGAGTAAACGCGTCAACGAAACTAAATTGCCTTCAATTTTGACTACTTTTCCGACGGTCTGAGTCACACATTTACGACACGCGACATAAACAGCACACGACAACCAGTGTAATTTATCACCCTGCATACGGTTTACAAGTTAACAGTGGGTTAGAAAAGCCTCGAATAAAGTTATTTCAATGGATTTAATCTATTGATCGCTCGCTTTAGTTCTTCACTCAATTCATTATTATATACAATATTTTGGCGATTAATCCAAATAACAAAGAAAAAAGTGTTTACCTCAAGAGTATAATTGATACCAATCCTCTGGTATGAAGTCCAGGCCTCGTCGGCACTGGTTTTGTCCAAATTGAGATCAGAACATAAATCTTTGAAGCGCTTCTTCAGCTCGTCTTCCGTGTCGTTACTCTTCATTCCCATTATTTGTTATAAATATTTGAAAAACTATTTCTTATTAATAACTGATTATAATCTCTAAAATAATTAAATTAAAAATTGATTTAAAAATATTATTATTATTTAAAATAAATCACTAATTAGTTGACAGACATATCAATTGATATCATATAATAATTTTTAGCATTCATTCATAGCTTTGGCTCAAAGACTAAACTAAAGGCGCGAAACTCGTCTCTAGTCTTTCACTGAACACACTTTTCCAGAGCCAAAACTTACGACCAGACCTTTATTTTACTATTCCTTAAACAGACAAAACTCCTAATTATACCACACATTCTTGAGTGCTGTGTATTAAAAGATACCAAACTATCGATATTTGCATTAAAACAATTGAAAATTCTAAAACAACTTTTAT
>LBFM01000221.1:19668-52690 GCA_000988765.1 Achipteria coleoptrata | reverse complement strand
TTTGTTGATAGGGTTAGTGAAAGTGAAATAACTGGAGTTAATGTTAGTGACATCTATTGGCTATAAATTGAAATAATATAAAATTAAATAACAATTGTTTACAACTTTTATGAAATTCAATATTCAGTCATAAAATTCAACAAAAATAATGTAAACTCTGTTTTAAATAAAATAAACGACTATTAAAAAGAGGGAACTCTTTCGGACAGACATTATATTAGTCACACTTTTTGTGTTTTAATAATTGATTTCAATTCAATTTAATGACTATTTGTTTACAATTTTAAAATAATTTTATTATTTATTTATTAAAATAATTTTTGTTTAAATATTAAAAATGTCTGAAAAAATGAATAATAATTGTGAGGAAAGTATTGAAAATAATTTAAATCAAATGTCAATAAATAATAAAAATGAAAATCAATTAAATGATTTGAACGAAGAAAAAAGTGATGACCACTCATGTGATGACCACTCGTGTGAAGACTCTTCTGACCAACAAATTGATTGCAAAACTTGTGACGAATCGGAAGAAGTTTTAACTGAAGAAGAGATCTCCAAAAGAAGATCGGAATCAACTGAATTAAAATCAGAAGGAAATGAATATTTCAGACAAAAACTATTTGAAGAAAGTATTGAATTTTATACGAAAGCACTGAATGTATGTCCGACACAATTATCGGCCGAAAGATCAGTGATTTATGCGAACCGTTCGGCCGCACGAATACATTGCCATCATTTGGATGAAGCGCTCAATGACTCAAACTATGCCATCGATTTGAACCCCACTTATGTTAAGGCAATCTTAAGAAGAGCTCAAATATATCGTCAAATGAGTGACAAATTAGACGATTCGCTCAAAGACTACGAACGGGTCTTAGAGTTAGACCCGAATTGTGCCGAAGCTATGATAGCATCGAATCAATTGAAAGTTGAAATCAACGAAAGAAATGAAAAATTAAAGACAGAAATGATGTCTAAATTAAAAGATTTGGGAAATCTAGTGCTCAGACCTTTCGGGTTGTCTACCGATAACTTCAAAATGAGTCAAAATCCCGAAACCGGAGGATATTCTGTGAACTTTCAAAATAACTAATTATTTAAGAAATTGTTTTCAAAAAACAAATATTTAATAAAAAAATATCGGATTTTATATAAATTTCGATAAAAATTTATAATTAAATAACATTTCTTTAAAATAATCCAAACATTAAATGATATTAAAATTTATTTCCGACGCCATTCGCCGAATCAAAAACAATATTTGCCACTTCTTTGGCCAATGAGTCTGCCTTTTCCTGAGTTGTAGACTCGGCGTAAATGCGAACCACGTCTTCAGTACCGGACGGCCGCACAAATGAACGCGATTTTGTACCAAATTTCTGGACAATTGCATCAATTTTGTCCTGTAATCCAATTGGAGTCAAACATTTTCGCTCCGCGTCTCCTGTTTTGATGACATTCCTATCCTTAACATTAACTTTAATGTTACGATTTGGGAGATCTGTGTATAAGTGATCCCATTCTTGGATAGAATTGCCTCTACTCTTCAAAATGGTTTCAATGACTAACATATCACTGATAGCGTCGCCGACCGTCTAATCATTTAAATCAATATTAATTACAAGTTATTAATTAGCGACAAATACCTGATTAATCAAATCAATGAACGTTAACAGTGTTTTCGACCCTTTTGTCGACGAGTTTTTAATTTTGTGGAGAGTTTGTTGCGAGAGAGTGGCAGTACCATGACCATTCGCTTCGAAATACACTCCTATATCGCACTGTTGTGACCTGTGGTGTAGATATTTGACACCCGTTGGTACGCAATGGACGGGCAATTTTAAAGTGTTTTTGATATAATCAGTTGAGTTTCCGTTGGCATAAGCCGTTTGAATGATTGATAACTCAATGTCTGGTATTTGTGCCGAACTTAACAAATGTTTTAAATGGGATGCAATCAAAACCGCGATTTTGTCGCCGTCTAACATATGGAACAAATTATCGCTACTATTCTTATAGAAGTATATAATTCTGTCGGCGTCGCCATCAAACGATAGGTACCTTTTGCCCACTTCTAAATCCAAATCTTTTGGAGCTTTTTGTTGAACTTTGACATAATCTGCACCACAAAACTCATTGAGTACTCCATTTCCGTCATTAATTACTTTGATATTCAATGAATTTCCCAAAAATTGTTGCATTTTCTTAACCTTAAGAGCGCCGACACCATTAGCGCCATCGACTACTACTGAAGGAATATAATTATCATTTTTTATACCACTTTCTCCGTTCAGTTCTATGAATGCTTTGGAGAGTTTGCGATAATATCCGTCTTCAGTGGGTTCTCCATATTCTCCGTTAGTATTTAAACAAAGAACCAAATAATGAATTTGTGGAGTCGTCATAACACCGAAGTCATTAACTTTTCCCTCTCCGGCAATAATACCATCGATTACTGCATTAGACAATTGTTGACTATGGCTTCGAGTATCTCTTCCAACAAAAATATTTGCCCCAACCTTTAGGTCTATATTCTGTTCTTTAATTATTGTATTAAACGCTTCCAACAAATTTTCGTCTCTAAATATAATAAAATTTTTAATAGAAATTCAATCAATACTTTCTAATTAAACAATTACTTAACATTTGCCAAATGAGAAGCCATCCCTTCCCAGGACTGGTCTAACATTTCTCCTTTAGGATCAACTAATTTTACGCCATTATCTGCTTCGGGATTGTGTGACGCCGTTATCATAACACCAATCGTTGCTAAAATCATATAATTTATTAAATGATAAATAACTTGAATCTAATTTTATTCTGAGCCTCAAATTCAGAGATTATAAGCAGATCTCCAAAATAAACCAAATTATAAGCACTACTAATACTAATACTGATCTGATTTTAAAAGTATAATTTATAAGTGTTTGAAACTAATTTTAATTAAATTTTATAATCTATTAAACTTTTAAATATTTTGTTAATATGTTAACGCAATTTATTTAGTTTGGCCGAAAATGAGCAAGCATGGTTTTATGATCTAGTTTTAAAACATTGATACCTTTGACAGCCCGGGATCTAATTGTAGCCAAAACTCCCATTCGAAACATAATGTGATCCAATTCAGAGGCTCTTAAATAAAATAATTTAGAAAATTGTTGGCAAAACCATTAATTTTAAAACCATTTAAAGCTCATACTTATCGCGAAATCCTGCGGTTCCATAACTGATGGTTTTACTGCTGGTCTTCAAATGTTTTGATGCGAGTCTTTCAAAGTCCTTCATTTTATTACTACTTATGTCTTCAAACGAATATTTCTAACGATTCATCAAAAGTGAACGTTTAAGTTAAATATGTCTCAACTATTTTAATGCCTTTTTTGATCTGATTTCTTAATAAAAATTATTTCGATGGCAGACATAATATACTCACTTAAAGGCAGATAAAAAACTTGTTTTTTAAAAGTTATCTTTAGTTCGACTGTTTGCTCAATGAATACCACTGTAACCAAACTAATACTTGCAATTCTAATATCACATAAGATTATAGTTATTCTTCATATCCTGGTATTAATTGTGATCAATCACTAAATTCTCTTGAATTCAACCAAATTAATGGTTAAAAAGATTTCTTTTTTGTAATACTTATATTGTTTTAAAGTTCAAAAGGAATTTTTTAAAAAATCAATTCAAGTATAGTTTAAGTCATTTTATCTAAATTTGATTTCTTTTCATTAATAACAAAAGATAATAAGACACTTAAGACTCAAATATTCAAAGTTTCGCAAATCTCCGACTGATATCTGAAATCAAAATATTTATAAAAATTAATTTTTTTGTGAAATTGATTTTTACGACTATTCGATGGAAAAATCCAAACTCTATTGAAAAGTGAATATTAATTGAAAGTTATATAAAAAATTTGGAACGAATTCAAGTTTATTATTAATGTTGAATAGAAGGCAATTGGGTTTACAATTTGGCAAGGTAATTGTTATGGATAAATCAAGGTAATCATTTCACTGATAATAAAAAATCAATTTAATTCCCAAACTTATAGTTTTAATAAATTATTATGAATTAAATCGATTAAACAATTAGAGAGGCATTGGTTAAGAGGTGACACCCATCACAACATGTTTGGAGTGAAATTCATTTTCAATCTAATCTCTGTTATTATCGTTTGAATGAATGAATGCTTTAGTCGTCAAATTGTAAATCTATTTTACAAATTAGATGCACATCATATCAAAACTGATGGACAGTTGTATCAAATATACACTAATATCTAAACATTAGATTTAAATTAAATTAAAAATTCTTACAAATAACTGTATCTAGAACAATTCTAATTATTCTCAATAAGAAAAACTATTTTGATGAGAGATTTTGAGAAAAATAGAGAGAGAGAGAGAGAGAGAGAGAGAGAGAGAGAGAGAGAGAGCAATAACTTATTCATGTTTTCAGATTTATTGAAGAGTTTAATCAGGTATTAATTGTAGTGAAAACAAATTAATTAAGAAATTTACATAAAAATATGGCTCTATTTTAATGTTCAAATCAACGAATTTATTATATAATAAATGGAATGCCATTAATATTGAGGAATAAAATGAGTTAATAATTAATATTCGTACAGATATTTAGCTAAGAATATACAGAATAATTCTGAGCATTCAATTGAATTGATTGCTATATAAGGTTTGTGCGCATGAATGCAGTGGTCATATGCCAGAGCTCTTCTTCGCCGATCAATTTCTTTGAGCGAAAACCTTTAGACCGCAGTATTGGTACCAATGAATGGATCTGAGTTCGACTCCAATCCAATCATACGAATAAAGCAAATGATATGATATGAACACATTTTTTATTTAATAAGTTTTAAGTCGAATGAATGGAAAACAAATTAATTACAAATGAAATAGATTTGCATTTTATTCAAAAATATTCAGTAATTGTATAAATTATGTGCACATTATATGGCAATAAATTTTGTTTTTCAAATCAAAAATAATTAACATATCTCTAAAAAGAGTCAATTTTAGCGATGCCTCTAATCAGAGAAACGGCTTGAGGTAAGTCTGAGCCACTATTTATTGCACTCATTTGTCTATAAATTTTACTGAAAATGACTTAATCTAATCTCAACACTGAATTAAATAATAATTAAATAAAATTCTTGAGAAGTGAATAAATTTTTGAGTATAATATTAATTGAAAAGATATAAAACAATAAAATTATTAATATTATAAATATAGTAAATATTATCCAAATCGAATTATCCTCTCTATTTTGAACAAGCTCTATAAGTTGAACCATGCTCTTTTCTCATAGAAATCAGAGACCCTAAAGTGAACAAGCTCTTTACTTTAAACATCTATGCTATCACTACAGTGTTCGAGAATTTGCTTTATTAACGATAGAAAGGAATCTATGAAAATGTCAATTAAATCACAACAAATAAATCGATTCTTTGATTAAATAGGATTTAGAGTTGAGATAAATTTAAAATTAAAATAACAATGAAATCACTTAATGCTTAAAATTTTAATTTCTTGAGTTAACAAAATTATTTATAGGACTAATGGAGGGCCAAAAGCCAGGTGTGCGGACTAGTAGGTCAGGTAGTGGTACACTACTTCAGGTTCCTTCAGAAAGATACGGATCGGGTATCAATAGAAGAAGTACTTCAGGAATAAAATTTAATGAAATTCTATTCGAAGAGGAATCGGATGTTATTAAAAGTTGTTTCGAAATATCAGTGGTTTTGGGTTTAATGAAAAGTTTTTCGACGTCAGACATATGTAGTCTCAATGATATGTCGGCCCAAACGGCAGCTCTAAGACAGAGTTCGTCTGAAATAATGCTTTTTGGAAATATAAGTCGTGTGGAACTACCAAACCTCAGAAGACTGGACTATACGTCGCGGTCATGTTCAACCTGGGTTAATTTAGGTGATCCGGTGCTCTCGACATCACAGTTACCCTCACCTCAGGCACAGTCTGGTAAACAAATGGATTCGCCAACGATTACAGGAATAGAGTTTATAAAATCAGTGAATAAAAAAGTACGACAAATGTATTTAAGGCGAAGACTCAAAGCAATCGGTCGACTCTACAACAGCTGCCAAATCAATGCCAATGACACCAAACAAATGGCTTCCACTCAGCCATCGTCGGCAACGACTAAAGCTTCCAATACATTAGTACCAAATGTGAAAATCCAAGACTGCCAGTCGTCGCTCAAACCAGTCTGTACTCCATTTGATTTGGCCGACCTCTGCTTTCGCTCAGTCGATGGAACGCTGAGCCTTACCGCTAAAGATATCGATAGAGATAAAGGAAAACCTCTGTCCAAATATGAGAGAAATATAATGATATTTAATTGGCTTCAAAATGTTGACGAAGAAGAACAGAGCGAACAACCCATCGATCAGCCCTAACATCACTTCTCAATATCTTATAATAGGTTTCAGTTATGAGTTATTTAATAATAATTTTTATCGATTTCTGTCCTAAAAATACAATTATTGGAAGGAAATTGTGTTTCGTTTATCGGAACCCAAATGAGTGTCAATACAGATATCGCATCAAAAAAGGAATTATTACTAAAATTTTGTTAATAATTGACTAAAGTTTGCAATTTTGTGATTAAAACAGTGTTTAATACTATAAATATATTAATTAATTACTAAACTAATTGTGCAAAACTTAATTAAATTAATTGATATCAGGGATGGCCCCAAATGTCAGGGATGGCTATTTAAGGAATGCCTCGATTCAATATCAAAATTGTTGATTAATAAATATAAAGGTCATTTTGGAAACATTTAACTTAGATAACATTAGAGGGGTTTCATTAAATTAATCTAACAAATATCAAAATAAGCATGTACAAATTGTACAATAGATCTATAATAGAGTACAAATATATCCATTAGTCTTATTCTTTAAGATATTATATATATTATGATAAAAGTAAAGTCCATTTGGAGTCCATCCCTTAATTAAATATTTAATGTATATTTCCTTTAAATTAAATATCGAGCAACTATTCAACAACTAATTGAGTGCCCAATAGGCCATCCCTGGGTTAATCCCTGGGTTAATAGAAATATTTTTAAAGATTATGCATTTTTTTCAATGTTTTGTTTTTAAAAGTTTATCAAAAATTAAATGAATTTTACCTTAAAATCAATGATTGTATGAATTGAAAGCAAATGTAATTAATTAAAACTTTAAGCATTTTCTCTAAAATTCTCGATAACTTTAAAAACATATAAATGTGATAAAATTAAAACAAAATCAAATCAAATGAACTTGATCACTAATCACTTTACTGCTGGAACCAACTGCTGCTGTTTAATGTGACGAACCATAAAAAAGGTACAAATTATTAATCCCACAAAAATGTCGTTAATTAAATAAAAATTGACTATTAATTATTGGATCTTGGTAAATTTCAAAATGGAATATAATCTTTTAAAAATACAAATAAAAATAAGTGTTAATTAGATTTTAATATTAATTTCTATCATTTATATATTTTTTGCATTCAATTTAATTTTCAATCATTTATTTGACGTTATTTTTATCATAGATTTGTTGATTGTTTTGAAACATTTTTTGATTTACTTTAAATTTAATTTAATCTAAACATAAATATATATTTTTAATTCAATTATTATTTAATATCGAATTTTATTTTTAGTTTTAAATAGATCATATTTGTTGGATTATCATGGATAATGTTAATGATATAAGCGATGAATTACTCACTAATTCAATACGAGGTTTGTTTGAATTTTTTTAACAGTTTTTAAATTCAATAAAAACAATATTTTCATCTTATATTCAAAGAGAGAGAGAGAGAGAGAGAGAGAGAGAGAGAGAGAGAGAGATTAAAATGCGTTTTTAATTTTGATTTAATTGATTAGAAATCATAGAAAGAGCGGATCTGAATGTCATGACTTCAAAACTGGTGAGGAATGAATTGAAGATCAAATTGAATGTCGAAGACTTGGATTCGCGTAAAAAACAAATTAATTCCATAATTAATGAAGTGATCACTGAATTAAATAAAAGGAAAGATAAACCAAATAAAGCCAATAAAGACATTAAAACCGAAATTAAGACAAATATCGATAAATCAGAAGAATATCCAAAGAATAAGAAATCGAAAGATTCTGATGAAAGTGAAGACAGTAGTGATGACAGTCTCGACAACGAAGACCTCAATGACGAACAGTTGGCTCGAAAACTACACAAAGAAGAACTTAACTCCAAATTAAGAAAGAGTCGGAACAGTACTAAAAGAAGTAAAAGTGAAGACAAAAAGTCTAATAAAAAGAAAAGCGAAGACAAACCCAAAAAGAAAGGCGGAAACAATGGATACACAAAGTCTTTAGCCTTGTCTTCAGAAATGGCAGAATTTTTAGGAGAATCTGAGGTTTAAATCATTTAATTTTAATTTTAAATTCATATTTAAACACAAATTATAAAAATTATTATATTTTTCTTATTCACATCCATTAGAATATAATTTCTTTAATTTATTCAATGTTTTGGTATTTCAATCAATGACTTTAATATGAATTGAATTTAGAGAAACCTTTTTTGTTGAAACTGCCATCAGATTAATGCCAATCCATGTCTGAAATGTTAAGATTTATATCTATTTTTGTTGATTCAAAAAAGACTTCACAGATATTTCAAAGTTTTATTAATTTTTTTTTAATTTTTTTTAAAAAACACATTAAATGTGTGCATAAATTAATAAAACAATTCTTCATTTATGAACATTATATCTACAAATCAATTATTAGTAATTTTTTCAAATTTTTCTTTATATTTACAAAATAATTGATTTAATGTTAAAATTGTTTTATCCAATTCTTCGTTCAGATGCCTCGACACGAAGTGGTCAAACGGATCTGGTCTTATGTTAAGGAGAAAAATCTATTTGTAAGCGAATGGTTGTGCGTTAAGACATTAGTCGCCGGCCATTTGTTGTCATTTTATTAATATTTTAAATAATTTTTCTCCTTTTGTTTGTTTGATAGGACCCGAAGAATAAACAGTTCGCCATTTGTGATAACCAAATGATCAAAATCTTCGGTTAGTTTAAGATTTTATTTGTGGCTCTAATTATAATTTTATTTATATTTTGTTTTGTTTTTCGTTTAACTATTACTCAAAATTATCGAAACGTCTTTCAAACATAATTGAGACTCAATTTGTTTGACATTCATTTGTCATTCCTTTTCAGAGACTAAGCTTAGAATGTATTTAAAAATAGTATTTTTTGTGCGATTTCTCATTCATTTTCACTCTTTTAATGATAACTTTGAATAATAGTTTCGTTTAATTTGGGTTTCGATCAAATGTTTTGATAATTTAAAACATTTCACTACTATTTTGTAATCAATTGAATTACAAATTGAATTAAATTTTGAATTATTTAGACATTTAGGCAAAAGAGTTCTCATGAATGACGAGTAGGGGTTAATTCGAGTGAACACCACTTCTTAATTATTATGATATTTAACATCTTTTTGGGAATTTTATCGACAAAACATTTCTAATCTCTCATTAAAAAGAGCCTCAAATCAATTCAATTTCAAGTGTTGTCAACCATTAGATCTCTGAGAAGACCCTTAATGTCAAAAAATTGTAGAAAATGGCGGTCAGTCAGAAGGGATTCAGGAAAAGCCCTCAAGACTTATAGAATTGTCTGCAATTATTTCAGATTAGATGTTAAGTCGATTAAAAATGTCCCAAAAATTACAATCAAATGACTATTAATTATATATTTTAATGAATATATATTTTTCTAGAAATTCGGAGAAATCTCTTTTAAATGACTAATAATTCTTAAAATGAATAAAATTAACATTTTTTTGTATTTTTTGTATATATATAATGAAATAATACATTAATTTTAATGAATTAGTGTTTAATTAGTGTTGTTTTGTGTCAATTATTTTTAGGTCGAAAGCGGGTCCGTATGTTCGGAATGATGAAATTTTTGGGCAAACACTTCATTTGACCGCTTCCTTTACATTCATATCACTAATTTTGAAGAAAACATTTTTAAAAACATATAATAATGATCTCTATATTTAATTTTCGCCATAAAATCAATATTTTTCAACACAAATATTATTCTTAATATAGTTTTCACCAAAACTCTCATCCAATCGATTGCTTTTTTGTATTCAATTCTCAAGCATTTCGTATGAAATTTCCAAATGATTTATATAAAGAAATATCGAATAAATTATAGCAAAAATTAAATATAAGAGAAAATTAATATTTTTTTTCAATAATTCACATCAAAATGTATAACAAGAGTGAAACGAAATATATTTCAATTATTAAACATTTAGTATTTTTTTGGTTTATTTTGTTTTGTTTCGATGCTATGAATAAATATTTTGTGCAAAACTCAAAGTATAACGAATATAACGCTCGAAATCATCACATTTTTTAAGACCAGGGTTTTGGACCCTGTTTTTAGGCTAAAGAATATGGACCACTACCGAAGACCACCACCACCTTGATAATTTATAGGGTAGGTATATATATAAACAATATTTTTATGTATTTTTAGCTGATTTCGGATAAATTGACCGAATATTTATTTATTGGTATTTCAATTATAATGAAATACTATTATTGGACGAAATGAGGCTCTATTTGAAGAACAACTTATTGGTTATGCTTTAAATTTTGCACAAATCAACAACAAATACAATCATTTAATGTATTATTTCTAATATAAACTTATTTTACAACTAATTTAATACTTCGAATGATTTCATGATTTGTTATCCATTAGAGTAACACTTTTTTCAAAATTTATTTATAACTTATTTATAATAATTATTTAATTAAACGTTTTAATAGATTTTGGTTTTAACATAAAAAACAATCATTCAGTTGTTCGATACCCGACCGAAGGATATGGAGGACGTCTTCTAATTCTATTGAAAGGGCCGGTCAACAGACATGACTGACAATAAATTTTAGACTTTTTGTACAAAAATCGAGTGGAAAACCAAAATCGTATAAAACATTTAGAATTGAAATCTTTTACAAATCTTTAGATCAATTTTCATAACATTTATCATACATTTGGACATCAGATTTAGAGAAGTGATTAATCAAATTATATCTGATTATTAGATAACGAATGAAATAAAAATAATTAATCGATTGATAAATAATAATCTTTTTTTGTTGGCTATTGTTTTAAAATTATGAATCATTTATTATAGGCTTTTATTACTATTGAATCACCAAATCATTAATTTTAATGATCAAAATGACCAGAATTTGTGAGAAATGAAGTTTAAAAATAAAAATATATATTAATTATTTTAATACGAAACGACAGATTCGTGTCTTTTTCAAGACTTGTTTCTGAATTCATTGCCATTTAATTTGATTTTAAATCTAAGAACTGATTCTATAAAATAAAAATTCCTTTTTTTTGATCGGATTTTTAAAAACAAAAAATTTGCTTCAATTAAATGATTACATAATTTCAAAATCATTCGATACTTTTTTTGATAAAAATAAATATAACTAAAACACAAAAAATGTGTGAATCAGATAAAAACAGTAATTATTCTAATTATTTATATAATATTATCATTAAATTCGAGAAATGATTTATAAAAACAATGTTTTAAAAAATAAAACAAAAGGAATAAAAATAAAAGTTATGTTAGAATTATAATCAGAATATGATATATAGAAGAGACGGACAGAAGAGTCGGATTGACTGCAATGACTGCATAAATTGCGATAAGAATGGTGTGCTCTTTATTTAAATTATTAGATTTATTTGTTGAGTATATGCCTAAAGATGCCATCAATTGTTTGTGATTTCAATTATTTATTCATTTAATTATTCGAAGAAATGACAGCAAATGTTGAGTTTTATTTGCTGTCGAATAAAACGCTTTTTGTGGTCAACCCATACGAATGACACTAAAAGCGCGGACAGTTTAGGCTCTGGAAGTGGCGAAGCAGTGAATTAACGCGAAAAGTTCTTTGTTTGGCCTCTGTGTGGCTCGCAATGAGGCAGAGGCCAGGCCTTGTGCTCCTGTTCGACCTTCACCTTAAACAGTGCAAACGAGTGCAACAGTCGAGCTGATGGGCAGAACATACAAAAAGAAGGTTCGCTTTAGAACTTACAAAACTCGTTGTCTTTCAACAAAAATAAAGAACTTTTGGCCCAACAAAGAACTGGGAATCTCTACTAAACTTCTTAGCCTTCAATGCATTACAAGAGAATATTTATAGTATATATTCGCTTACAATAACTGATTGTAATATAATTGCAACCAAAAAGAAAGTTATTATAAATTCAACAACAAATCTATTTTCATCTCTTTGTTAGTGATTTAAAAATTGATTTGAAATTAAATTATTCTTTAAATTGAGTTTAAGTTAAGAATAGATATTAAAAATCAAAAGAAATGTTCATTACTTTTGATTTTTTACTTATAAGTAGAAAATATTAGGAATTTTTAGTCAATATAAATATGAAACATAAAGAAAGAAATCTTAAGTCATTAGAATAGAAGTTTGGGTCAGATTTTGTTAATTATTATCAAACATGTGATGACATTGTGATCAATAGTCAAGAAAATACTTAAAATTCTGTAACAAATTCTTGAAATATTCTCCAAATCTTAAAATAGAAATTTGATTTGAATTTCACTAAAAATTCATCGATTCCTTACAGAATAGTCTAAAATTTGATAAAATATTTTAATTTATTTGATCAGACATTTAATTCGATTAATATCTACTAAAACCTAATGTCGAGTTCAGAAAATCAATTAATCGAATTGATTACTAAAATCAAATACAATTTGATTTTAATAGTTTTAGTCTAAAACCTCATTATATTTGTGTAAATATTGTTATGTCGTCAAAAAGTGCACTCAATTTATGTTTTAACAAAAAGGTTCAATGAATAGATGAAAATCAAGAATATCTTTCTATCGATTTTTTGTTGCTCTCAAAAATATATATAAAGTAGAAAATGACATATTTTTAAACAAAGTTTTAATATTCAGCAAAATTTAAGCTAAAAAGTCATTCGACATTCAGTTTATTTGAGATAACTTTGAATTTAATGAATAGTCAATTATTGTAATAACATTTGAATTATCGATCGAAACGAATGAGAGCCGGAATTACAGCTGGTTTTGACCGACTATTTCCTGTTACCTAAAATGTCGGGTAATTTACTCAAAATGCTATAATCGTGAGCTCAACACAAAAATCAATTGATTTTTTGTATGAAAATTCTTTTTATCCTCAAAACATAAAACTAACTCAAATAAAACAATTTGTATTCAATTCGTAGACAGTTATCTAAAATTCATTTTGAATCTGAATTTAAATCAATTAAAAAAAGTCAATATTTATTATAAATATTTATATTTACAGTTAAAATACATAAAATCAAATTTAAGTAAAATAACGTAACGGTTGACGAATGCTTTCAAAAAACAAAACAAAACGTTTAAATAAAAACTAAAGAAATAATAAATAAACAAAAAATAGGTTTTCGGTTTAAAAAATGATAATTTTCTAAATAAAT
Organism: Achipteria coleoptrata; assembly: GCA_000988765.1. Lineage (NCBI taxonomy): Eukaryota > Metazoa > Arthropoda > Arachnida > Sarcoptiformes > Achipteriidae > Achipteria > Achipteria coleoptrata. Next base: position 39,063 of record LBFM01000221.1, on the reverse strand, counting down.
TAAAAATTTTGAAAACTTGTTCTCAAATTTTCAGTGTTTTTAGAGACAAAAAATGGAAATAAAGTAAAGAATTCGTCAAATGATGCGAACAAAAAGTTAATTATAATTAGTTAACAATATTTTATAAAAATTTGAGTTCAATTTGAAAATCAAACTTAAAATTTCGATTCAAATGATATTTAAAGTCAAATAAATAATTTTCTATATTTTGGTTTCCGAAACAGGAATTGAGATAAAGAGGAAAGAAATAGACATAAATAATAAGTGAAATAAGAGAAGTGTTGTTAATATTTTGATATAATTTATCGAATACTTTCATTTTGGTTGCATTTTCTGATATTAAACTGGTATTGAATGGCAGACTATCAGACAAAAGTACGGGAACTCCATCGGCATAAACAGTGCAAATATTTTCAATAATTTAGGTTTAAATCTAAAACTAATTAATTGAAAATAATTACAATTTTGTAAACAAATAAGAGTTGAAATAAATTTTGTTTTTTCTTTCTTAAAATTGTCAGCAATTATTGGGAAAACCAAATGCTGTTTAGTCTTATATCAGATAGTCTTATAAGAGTTAGTTGTGCCGAACGGGTGGAGCGAACAGTGACCGACTAATAATGAACACTGAAGACAAAGGGTTCCATTCTTACCACTTTCTGTAGTCTCGTAGACATCTGTGGTTTCAGTAGTTTCTGGCTCTGAATTCGATGAAATGGACGACATTCCAGAACTGCATTCACTAATACTTCTCCTTTTGTGCATTGAATCTCTGAAATCGATTTCTTGTAACTGATCTAATCTTCTGCGGAGATATCGCTGTTCTCGAAGCAGTTGCTCTTTAGTGGTCTGATGTTTGCGATCCTTTTCCTCCAAATTCTAACATCAAATGACAAACAAATCAATTAATTTAATTGAATCACTCCTTCCAACTAATAATACTTGAAATAAGACCTCATTTTCAGTACTCATTAAATGTATCTCAAATACATTGACAATATTTTCAAATTAAACCCATTCCTCATTCAATCAGATATTTAGTCAAATATCAGATAATTTCATTTCATTAGAAAAAGAATGGCTTTAATTAAACGCTTGAAATAAATATTAAATTAAGAAAATTATGCATAAAATTAGTCAATCCTAAGATAACCTTGAATTTAATTAAATAACATTGACAAATGGTAGTGGTACTAAATTGTACTTGACGCATTTTATTTCAAGACTAGATTAGTAATAGACATGTTCTGTTCGTTTTTAATCTATTAAATTTGTGATAAATATAATTATTTTTTATTATTTAAAAACATATGATTGGAATACAAAAGATTTTAACTCTATTTTCAACAAATATTAGATAAGTTTTAAATGAAAAACAGATTAAATATCTATTAATTAAAAGAAATTATCTATTTTTCAAACAATTAAACATTAATTTAGATTCTAATTATTTAGAATAAAAGTTCAAATCATCAGAACAACAATCAGTTGTGATATTAGGGTTCAATTTTGAATATCTAAAATAAATTACTCAAACATTCACTCATTTCGCTAAAAAGTATTAAATTTATGACAAAATTCTTGCATTTAGTGTGTTCTACATTCAAACACAAATAAAACATTTAGATAACAATAATCTTGTAAAAACTAAGGTTTAATACAATACTTTACTCTTAAAATCACAATTCCCTAAAAGTATAAGATTTTACCCTAATATATATATATTTTTAAAATTAGTTCCAAAAAAATAAATGCAAGTAAAGAGAGGTTTCATTGAATTATATAAAAAATTGAGTTCTCTTTTATTTAAAGTGATTTTCATTTAATTTGGTATTAAAATTAAAATTAAGTGAAGTTTTTGGGTATAGTTTTAATAATGGATAAGAGGTTTTTTTTGAGTGCAATCAATAGAATTCTGGTTTAAAAGTGCAGCAATCAGTTGGCACTCAACTTAAAATACATTAAACTCTGAAAACGTTTGACTTTTTTGTCGCCACAAATGAATGTTTGCATAAATTAACCATAAATTATGGCAAACATTAAGTTTTTTCAAAAGTTTATAAAAAACATCTTTGAATATACATTATATTAAAAGTAGTGTTCATTTTCTTGATTCGTAAAAAATCAGTTCATTCGTAAAATGCATTATGGTCAAAATGAATAGAATTAATGGATAAAATGAGCATGCTAATGCTTATGTGCTTATAAATATAATATCCATTATATTGTCCGAGAAATTAAAGTCAATTTGAAGTCTAGTATTTGTGTTTAAGCAATGGTTCCCAACTAATGGAAATACATTTGAAAGGAAGTCAATTACTTTCAATTCATTCAAAAATTCAATGCATTTGATATAAAATAGTGAATCACATAATTGGCATCACATCTAAAAACTTGATTCAAAGGTTCACATAATTAAAGGCTTTATTCACTTACTTTAATGAAGGCTTTGGCTTTAGTGAGGAGACCAAGAGTTGTGTGGCGACTCGACTCCGGGCCCAGCGGTACCATTTCCTTTAGCTTTTCCAAACAATTGCGTAAATGTGCTCTTCTATAAGTCAAAAGTGTATTTTTGTTTCGTTAATAAATGATTGTCTTATAATTTTAGACTAAATATAACATATTTTGGCAAATATTTAATGTTATTTAATAGACATTAAGTGATCGATAATAGAGATGAGACACTAATTCAATGCAATCTTTTTTCGAACCAAAAAGTTTAAAAAAATGAGTTCATTGTAATTGAAAAATCTTTGATCACTACTCAGAACGGAATAACAGTTCAATAGATTATTTGAGTGCTAAGAGTTGTGGAGAATAACACATTTTTTTAAAAACAGAAAAATAGACTTTAAAGCAAATTATCGTTTAAAAGATACTCTTCTCTCACACTTTCCTACTCCTAAGTGGAGGCAAAGGAGGGGAATATAGGGGAGGTCAACATACGCTCGTTTACGGTCACACCCACTGCTATGAGAATTTCGGATAAATACTATTCAGAGCTTTTTTAGATCCCATTTATCACAAGAAAACTTTTTTCCTTAACTCAAAACTATAAGTAACTTATTTTTGTGTGATATAACAGATCAGACAATTGGGACTAAAATTAAATTCAAATCAAAGTTTAGGGCAAATGAAGGGACTCTTTGGAGAGAGAAAAAAGAGAACTATTTATTAAAATTCAAAGAATTGTATTATAATAACAATAACTATAAGATCTTGAAATGACTTGGAATGGAATCTAAAGTAATCAACTCATGACAGAAGAGATCGATTCCACTTTAAGACAACATTTTCCTTTCCAACAGTTCAACGAAATTTTGTTTCAATTCATTTTTAAATCATTTGTAATTATTTAGAATTAAAAAAAATTGTAGTCATAGATAAGCAAATACCCAATCATTTAACAAATTATGCATTTGTTTTGTTTAATTTGAAATTAAGATAATTTAAGGCTATCTCCAAATAATTGATCCAATTTGTGAAGTTTGAGTGTTTGGAAGAGAGACAAATAATTACTGTTTATTAAAAAGTTAAAAATTGTAGAATAATTGATTGCATTTTTGAAGTATTGCTTTGAATTAATTAAGAAAAACTTTTTTGGAAACTCTATTAAAAATAATGGTTAACCACCAGAAAAGTTATGACTTAGACTTAACATTAGATGATTGTATGCTCGGAGCTATTATTTTTTGTGCCAAAATATCTTTCAAGAGAGTGAGAGAGAGGTCTTACCTATTCTTTTCCAATTCATTGTGAGTTGTTCTGCAAAACAATAGAAATCAGTTAACAATTTAATAGCGATTTTAAACAAAATCAAAGAGAGTTCCGACAAAACATGAGGTATAAAACTGACCGAAAACCGGGTTCAGCAGATGGAAAGGGCAACGGTTTCAGTCATGTGTTAGGGCAGTGGCGGGGCTTTGTTGAGTGTAGAGGGGACTGGATATAGTCGAGACTTGCAATAAATGACATATTATGTATAGAAAGAAAGCATGACTTGTAAGCCATGTGTGCACACAGTGTTCGCCCATTACTGAGAACATTGTATTGCATGCAAATGTTGGACTCACACAGCACTGGTATGAACACAAACAGTGCACAAGGCTTTGCTTAATGTTTAGCTATGATACTATCGGGTAGGGTTTAGGTGCAACTCATGGCAACACTGAAAACCAGAATAGTGTCAGTTCGAGCGTTTGTGCCAACATTGAGAGGGAGGAGAGGGAGAGCAACAGCGATGCATATGTTATTCGAGGTCTACAACGCATAGACCGAACGCAACGCTTACACATCAACGCATTGTTCAACAGGAATGGCATTAATGGCAATAAAAGTGCACACTTTGACACTATTCCAGACCCACAGTTACTCTACTCATACAGAAGCCATACCATACCAAACATTACACTAAACCCAAACCAATGCAATAAAATATAGAGAAAATTAAATGTAAATATTGTTTATTATCTCAAAAGAGTTTATTAAATGTTTTGTCAGTTAATTATAATCCAAATGAATACCTGTTTCCCTGAGATTTCTTCGTTTTTGGCCGACGACGAGTGAGATCATGTGGAAGAGGAAGAGTAGACGCGTAGCCGTGTTCTGCCTCTGAAATATTATTCAATTTTTATTACTTATTGTTATTTGTTTTGTTTGCAAATAATATCTATATTTTGAGAAAATGTTGGCTTAAATTGAGGCCAAATCTAATGAAATAATAGTTTTATGGAATAAAATATATGTATTTGCGTTTCGAGTCTAACGAATGAGGTTATCGTAAGCCATACTGTATGGCAGTCTAAGGCTATAGTATGGGTTGTTGGCTGTTCGAGAACAGTGATGGCTGTGCACAGAGTCTAACGTCAAAATCAGCTGTCGTTCAGTTATTCAGTTACTCACTGTTTCATAGGTTTGACATTTGGGTTGTTTTGCAGTCGTTCGCAGCCATACATACAAACACTGCCAACCATTACATCAAAATTATTTTATTAAAACATTTTTTTAAATGAATAAAAAAACTGAACACTAATTCACAACAATTTAAAGGAAAAATAAATAAATTATAGTAATAATTGTCTGAAAAAGAATTGCAAACAAATGGTTAATAACCAGAAAAGACTAATTGTGACGAAAGCACTCACAGCTTAAAAGCGTTGGGAAATCACTTTTTTAGGAAAAAATGTAATTTTCAATTGATTTAAAAGATTGGGTTAAATCAAAGTCTAATTTGCAATTCAAATAAATAGCAGTTAAAGAGAGAAATAAATAATGTTTTAAATACAAACCTCTTTCTCTGCGGTCGAGATATTCTGCTGCCTGTAATCACAAAGTGTTTTAATCAATTAATTCAATTTCAATGTAAATAATAATAATTTTTGATTAATACCTGAATGAGTGCTGCGATTGACATCATATTCAGGTTTTGAGTGAAAATGCACTCAATTTTTGTATCGATTTTAAAGAACTCAAGTTTTGGTTTTAATTCAAAACTTAACTTTAATTTTGTTTCTTTAGTTAAACGAAGAGAGAGATCACAACAAAACAATTCAACTGTGAATTGGATTTTATATAATATTTATATTAAATATTTTATTTATATATTTATTTATATATATTTTTCAATTAATTTACAACTATTTTACAGAAGAGATCACAAAATGGTTGCGATTTATTGGTATTTCGCGATTGGATTCGGTTCTCAACAAAACACTATTTTTTCAATTTTTTGTTTTCAGTAAATGTTTTATGGATTTTAAAACTTTTAGTCTGTTTTTCAATTGATATTTGAATAAATGTATTGTGAATTCAAATATAGAATTAATGAATAGAATATTTAGTAATAAAATTGATGGTTGTTTTGGGCATCGATTGGTCGATGTATTCAATTGTATGCAATGTTTGCACTGGTATTCACTCAAAACAAGAGTCGATCACAACAATAGTCACTCACTTATTGTTTAACAATATATTTAAATACAATCTTATATACAATTAGATTAACTATAATTACAAATCGATGTACTCTTCATATATACAACAGTTGTGAAGCACTGCAACCACTGTTTGGCCGATAAATGTCTTTTGACTAAATATGACTCAAAGATGGAACTCATGCCATATCTCGAGTCCTAACCAGAAATATATTGCATGCGTTCAGCGCTTATAACGAACTAACTCTCAATTGTGTTATGACTGGTTGCCAGTCATGCGCTCTCACAACACACACACTCTAAGCATACACTCTTCTCTCATCTGTTCCTAACTGAGCCAATAGACAACAACTTTCACCTAACTATTAGCCAGGCCTTCTATCAAATGTCACTTTATTCCAACTGTTCCTCCATTTTTCATAACTATGCTTGCTCATCGCACCATTCAAATGCATGTTTATCCTCAAATAAGTTTAATCTTGCATTTGAATAACAAAATTATTCAAACTAATCTAGATACAGCCATATTTGGCAAAACAAGCCCTAACATTGAGCCACTTGGTTATACCAACAATTAGCACAACTATTACGTTCAAAATTTTAGTGACTGAGTCTTACATTTATTTTTTTAAATTTTTGTCTAATGATAGGACACTATTCCTCTAATTTAAAGTCAGGACTCATTATCTTTTATTTTTTGATCGTTTTATTTGTGTGAATCCTGTCATCAAATATGAGGTGTAATCTATTCTAATCTATTTTATTCCCATTTAATATCAATTTCAGTGAAGAATTGTCTTTTTATGCAATTGGTTTGTGAACCCATTTTAGTTATGAGACCCCGTCTTATATATTGAAGCGTTATTTCTCACTCATACTTCTTATGGATGAGCTCAGGGTTGAGCCAGTCTTTTGTGATGTTTTCCCTCTTCAATTGCCTTTCTTGAATGGCACCAATTCATAGAGAACTAACTGTACTGTCAAGTGTATTGAATTGAGCATGTACATTCCTCACATTTTGCACAACTATTCCTCGTTTTCTTTATTTCAACAAAAACTAATCCAATGAATGACTTCTTTGAGACAGAAAATGATGAATGAATTGAAAAATGTTTTGTCTTAAAAACAAACTTATATTTAAATGAATTAATAAAAAAAGTTATTCAGAGCAGAGAAAGCCTTGTTTTTTGAATAGTGAGTGACGTTTTGATTTAGAGGCAAATCTAGAGTTTATTCGTGAGATTTGTTACTATGAAATCATTGCGCAGTCACTGCCACAGAACTTCTCTTCTGTTCCTCTTTTTTTTGTCACATGTTTTCATATGCTTTGCTTTTTTACTGCAAACTAAAAGTTCATGGCTTACGACCACTTGGAATAGTCTTTTGTTCTCTTGGATAACACGTTTTGCAGGCATTAATAAAAAAGTAAAAAAGGCGTAACTCAGAGCTCTATCTGACAGTTGTATTGCATGCAAACCATACCAAACCATACAATCAACAAAACTAGTTATGCCTTCCATTGACTTATGAGAGGTGCCAACGATTCCCGATTTTTCCACAATAAAAATATATTGTATTACAAAAAATAAAACTCAAATTTTGCCAAATAATAAATACCGGACTTTCAAATGACTGCAAACTATTATTAACTGATTGTCGGATCAATATATGCGATGAATTAAATGTAGGATCAGTTGGTTTGGTTTGGTTTGGTTTGTGCCAAATAAGTCATTGATATTGAAATGAATAGGAATTAGTTATTGTCGTCAAAAGAGGTATTACTTCTCATATCTTGTTTTGCATTTCAGGACTCGAAACTTGAATTGGAACCACACTTAAGGAGGGCAGACCTGAAACTCAATGTATTGTATGGTTTGCGCACAGTTTGTGTGCACTAACCGAGAAAGTGCTCCGAGAAATATACGAAATATATGAACGCGTGACTACAAATCATGCGCTCAAACATTGCTTTCCATTGAAAACCATTTCAATGCATTGAAGTCAAGAATATATCAATTTATGACTCATTTTCTAAAGAATCTGATTCTCAATACTCTGTTTTAAAAGACAATTAACAAAAGTTGACACCGCGTTCACTATTCGGACTCTAACTTACCAGAGTATTGTCTGTGTGTGAGAGCCCATAATAACCGTCAGCCCTTCCCTTCCCATTACTGTTACATTTGGAGCAGATTTTATTTTTGCTGAAAACATTCTAAAAATTTTCAAACCATTGATTAAAAAGTACTTATAGACCAGTATTTAGTGTTGCATAACATCACAATCAATGATCACAATTAGCGTAAATTACCTTTTTTTGTGTGATTGACATTTTAGCTAAATCTAGCAAAATTATCATTGATTATCATTGATTATCATGCTCAAATTATATATTATTACAAACAAATCATTGTAATCCACTCTTTTTGAATAAAATTCACTCAAAACTAATTTGCAATTAAAGTAAAAATTGTTGTAAATTACAACTTATGTAAAGTCAATGTATGTATACATCATATCAATGATCTGACACTGTTTTAAAAAAATTGAAATCGTCAGAATGACCAAGTAGTAATTCATATTTTCTATTGTAATCATCAATGACTTAAATGTCTCATAAATTACATTAAATAGTTAACTGTCATTTGAGTGTTTATTTAAAGTTAACCTGAACAATAATTTGATCTGCAATTGATTCTTTTGTAAAGTCTAATGGCTTACTATTATGTAATTATTTGAGCCCAGATAACCAGGAGATGTTCAAATAAGAAACAAGGTCGATTCTACATATTTTGCCTTAAAATAATTAAATCATAAGTGACTCATAACTAAAGCTATTTATTTTGAACTCTTCAACCGTTAAATAAATTAAACCGAATTCACAATAAAATTGTTAATTATATAAATTGAATATCATTTAAACTTGATAGTTCTTTAATGGTTAAAAAGTCTACTCTTAAAACATTAATTCAGTTCTCATATACTGTATATTTTTGGAATAAATTGAAAGCCAGGAAAACTCAGGTAAGAATTTAAGGCTACCTTATGTTATAGACATTATATGTAACGCATATAATACTTGGAGGGATAGTGTGAGGGTTTGCATCCGGTCTGAAGTGAGGCTTGAAAATAGTCTCTTCCAACAACACATCTCTAATTTAAATCATAATAATCTGAAATCTATTCTACAGACAAACCATTAATTAATTGTGAAAAGAGAGGAAATCTGTGATTGGATTCTAAATAAGTCTTTTTTAGAATCACTTCTAAACAATTGATAATTTGAACTCTCATTTCAATAAAAATAGAGGAAATACTCTATTATTGCCTTTAAATAATACAATTAAACAAACGCTTTCGGAAGCGGTTAATATTTGCACACAAAAAGTATCTTAAAATTAATAAAAAAGTTATGAATTTGAAATGTTTTATATAATTTAATCTAAAACTAAAAATAATTTCCAGATATTAGTCATTAGTCATAGCAAACAATAAACTATTGACGAATCATAGACTTAAACTATTTGTTTGATTTTGAGTATTTCTAATTTAATCTTTCTTATTCTGAACATGTATTGAACAGTAAAATATAATTTATTAGTCAGTTATTTGCAAAAAACAAACAGTAAAATGATTGTGCACATACACTTCTTTATCCATCATATCAACCAACCTAAACATACAATCGTTATTACTTCTTCCCTGTTCATTTATGTATTTGTATGACTACATAGAGTGGTAATCTTAAAGGTAAATAATAGTAAAATTCAATAAAATATACATCAAAATTAAGTGACTTTTTTGTTGTCAAATAAGATTTTAGTTGACTTTTCAATAAATTTTTAAATCAATGTATGGTTTAAAATGTTTTATATTCTGTTGCGATCAAAGATATCAAGTTCATATGAGCCAACATTTTTAGCATTAAATAATTTCTGGTTTTAAAAGTTCTGGTTTTTGATTGGAAAGTTAGCTTGATAATACCTAACTTGATGTGAGTGATTAACGACTGTAATTGATTGGCAAAAGCAAATGGAAATGTAGTGGTATGTAGTGGTATATTCAGTGCATTTGACTATTTTTTGTCGACTAGACTGCAGGACTACTGTATCTACCCGTTCCTCATTACATCATTTTATTAATCAGCAAATCATTGGCATTAAGATATATTTTTTGGTGATGTGAACGCAAACACGTCTAAAGTATCCTTGAAATGCACATACATTGCAATCATTTGATTCTCACCTCTCTTTCAAATGAGAAACAGATTAAAACAAATACATATTTCACTGATTAATAATAGATATAAATCTAAAATTGTTGAGATCTATGAACTGAGTGTCAAATTGTGCGCCATGTTGTGCACCAGGTTGTGCACCATGCTCATTTAGGCTCATTTATTATCCAATATTCTGTACTTAAAATACAAATGTTATTATTCCAAGTTTTCTATTAAGTCCATTAGGAATACCTAAAAACACATTTAATGTTTACACATTTTTTCGTACAAAAGGTGAAGGTACCGGATCATTGAATACCATTGAATACCCTGAACAGCTTTACAATCTGGTATTATATAATTGAGTGGTGATAAAAACATGGATGTGCAAAGTTATTAGGGTCTGTGCATCCAATATACATGTATGTAATGTTATTTTTAACATAAATCACAAGTTATGGCGAAAATACTAAAATCAATTCAATTATTTATTAATAATTCTATCGTTTTTTGGGCCAATCATTGAAATACTCAGAAAATTTAAAATATTAATACATTTTTCTTTTAAAATTTGAGGAAATTCTTTCACACGCAGTGGTCTAATGCCTGACTAATGCTTTTCGTAAATAATGGTAAGGACTCTGTTTTTCAAACAAAAACAGATTCACACAAAAGTTCAGATAAACAGTTTATTTTTGACGAACCCTGAATAACATGAGTAACATATTGAATGTAACTTGCTAGTCGACTATTTCTCAACCATATATTCCATTTTATACTATTATTATTCAATTTTAACGATAAAACATTTAATTATTTTTCAGAACTAAGAAATAATAATCGGATAATAAACCTTGAATTTCATTGCGATTATTGTTTTTATCATTTAATTTAGTCTCTCCTAAACATTCAGGCATTCAATAGTTGTAATCGACTAAAATATTATGTCGAATACTAGCCCTTAATGTTTCACAATTCAAGTCGACTAACATTTTAGACCAAACCTTTCATTGGTATTAGAATTTGCTATTTTGAGACTCTATTTCCACAATAAAAGACATTTGTTTTGATTTAATTAATAATCAAAAGAAGAGATCGAAAAACAATTTAAATAAAAGAATATTAAAATACAATTTTTATTTAAATAAATTGAATTAATATTAAATAATAATAATATTGCGAATCAAATCAAATCAAATCAAATTAAATGATAGTTTTAAAAGAAAAGGAAACTAAAAATCTGAATCAAATCTACGAAAATGTTTTCAATTAAAAAAGTGTTTAATTAATGAATTAATTATAAACAATAGATTTTTGAGTGAAAATACATTTAATATTGAATTTAGAGAGAAATAAATGAAATCAAATTTAGTTAATCATTAAAATCAGTATCTAATCAAAAATGAGTTAATAATAAAATGGAATCGTTTTGTCTTTAGATATTCTAATGAATTGAGAATAAGACCAAACCATTAAACCGATTAATAGTTATAATTGTTTTTTGTTTTGAATGCAATACATAAAAAATGAACGAAAAAACAGATTATATAATGAATTAATGAATGCGAAAGTAATGTGTATTTAATTATAATGTAATGAAATATTGTATTTCGGGTTCTTTTCTGTAATTTCACTAAAATATTAATTATTATTCAAAATCAGAAAAATATTATTTAATTTGTATTTGTTTTTCATTAGAAGTACTTTCGCTGATAATATTATTTAAGCCTTTTTTGCCGCTTTTTTGCCCACTCTTTTAGGCTTAGGGGTACTCTTTTTGGCCACTTTTCCTTTAGGACTACTCTTTTTCTTCAGTACCTTTTTCTTAGCGACGGGAGACTTCTTCGGTGTCACAACCTTTGCAACCGATTCACTGCTCTCCGCCTGTTCTCCACTCGACTCTTCCTCTGAAGGGATCGATGCTTTGGGCGGAGAGACTGCCTTTTTCTTAGGGGAGGCCTTCTTTTTGGGCGCTTTTGCTTTTGGAGTGCTTTTCGTTGCTTTTTTGGTCACCTTTTTAGCATTTGTTGTCTTTTTGGGCGATCTTTTCGGACTCTGGCCAACACCGGTATCTGCAGTGACCGCCACTTCCTCACCATTTTGTGTATTTTCTTCAGGAGTGGAGTCACTCTTTTTGGGAGACGAAGAGCGGGATCTTTGAGAGGGAGAATCACTTTTGGCGGCATTTGTTGTTTTGGCGCCACTTCTCACACCTCTTTTGGCGCCTCCAGTCGTCGTCTTTTTGGTCACAGCTTTTGCTGCCTTTTTGGCCGGACTTTTCTTAGCCGGAGATTGAGAACGACTTCTTTTTTGAGGTGTGGCCGCTCTGTCCGAAGTTGGGGTCGGCTTTAATTCTTCGCCGATTTCGTCATTCGGAGTATTTGACACAGAATTAACCACTTCTTCAGCTTTAGGTTTAGTGGTCTTCTTTGGAGTGGCTTTAGTTGTCTTTCCCTTAGCTTTCGGTGGACTCCTTTTTGCAGGGCTTTTGGCGGCCGCCCTCTTCGGGACCGACCCTTTTGTCTTTGCATTTGCTATAAATATTCATTTATTTAACAAATTTATCCTAAATTTCAAATCTCTTGTCATATAATATCATATAATTTCACTCATTTTAAGAAATTTAACCAAAAATTTAGTGAAAATTAATGAAAAACTTAAACATATTTTGAGAAAATGTTTTCCAAAAGAAATGAAATCAAATGCAATGAAAAACACAAATAAATGAATAAAAACATACCTTTTGGCGCCATTTTCTCTATAAAGTGGTTATAATTCCGTAAATTTGTTAAATTAATGACAAATTAGTGGGAAATTGAATGAAATAATCGTAAAAAATATGAATTGAATGCAAAACAAATGAATTTAATGCGAAAATGACTTCAAATTTAGTTTTTAACGGTTTATTGAAGAGACCCACAAAACACGTGTTTTCATTGGCTTTTGGCGTTTGAATTAAACCAATCGTCAAACACAACACCAGATGACACTACAGGTGCTGACACTCATTACTTTTCCTCATTGAATACCTGTGCAGAGAGTCTGCCCAACCGTTGTATGGCTTTCCGCTCGACATCTAATTTGTTATTTGTTTTTATTTTGAATCAATAAATTGAGTGAAAATGTCTGACGATTTGGTATTAGATCCGGATATCAGGGTTTGGGTATTCCTCCCAATCGTTATCATCACTTTCTTTGTCGGTATTCTTCGACATTACGTCTCGATTTTGATTTCTTCGACCAAAAAGATTGAATTACAACAAGTGATGGACAGTCAGGCAATGATTAGATCCAGACTTCTGAGAGAAAACGGCAAATATTTGCCAAAACAGGTCTGGAATGACATTACTTTTGATTTGTTGTTTAATTGAATCCATTGTTTCAGTCATTCCTTATTCGCCGCCATTTTTTTAATGACGAAGAAATCGGTTATTTCAAAGTCAGCCAAAAGCGTCAAACGGCTGCTCCCAATCCCATGACTGACCCCTCAATGATGACCGATATGTTGAAAGGGAACGTCACTAATGTGTTGCCAATGATTTTAATCGGGGGTTGGATTAATTGGACGTTTTCGGGATTTGTCACAACGAAAGTGCCGTTCCCTCTGACCCTTCGTTTTAAGCCAATGCTTCAGAGAGGGATTGAATTGATGTCTTTGGACGCGTCGTGGGTGTCGTCTGCGTCGTGGTATTTCCTTAATGTCTTCGGACTCAGGAGTATATATGCGCTCGTTTTGGGTGAGAATAACGCCGCGGATCAGACCAGAGTAATGCAGGACCAGATGTCTGGTGCAGCGATGGCTATGCCTACTGACCCAAAACAAGCGTTTAAGGCTGAGTGGGAGGCACTCGAAATATGCGAACATCAATGGGCTCTCAAAAATGTCGAAAATGAGTTGACAGGACTTTCGGTGAGCGCTTCCTCTGAAAGCGGTTCCACTTCTAATCCAAACGGAAATTGAATTTAATTTATACTAAATTTTATGAACAAATTATTTGTGTTTAAAATTAATTTAAATTATTTTAGAATTTTTCTGATATTTTTGGTTAAAATATTTTTATTAAATAATTTAATGATTAATGTATTCAAATCTCAATAAACAAAACATATTGTGGTGTGCGCTTTGAAACTGATCTGAACACTAATTCAAAAATAGACTGTTTATTGATAGATAACTCTTGTTTTTTATTTGAAGAAATCAGTGTCTGATAGCCATCGGACCCATAGTCGGTCCCATCGGCGGCATTGCATGACTCATGGGATGAGGCAAAGGAGCGGCGCCGTTATGTACGTTGCGAACAGCATTACCATATTCTTTGATCGCCACTACTTTAGAGCCGTCTCTTTTGCCTTTAAAATACCAGTACTCTATGGCGAGTGTAATACAGGCCAACACTACTCCAATGAATATCACAATAAAGACTCCGCCTTTTAATTCAATTCATATTAATTAGTGTTTAATTTAGAAGCAAACCATAAATGAAAGAGTAGTACCGATATTGTTAATACTGATGCCATCGCTCTGTTTTTTGCTGTCCTGACAGTCCTTCTTCTCTTTATTTTTATTCCACCATGTTTCTTTCAGTGATTCCAATCTTCTTTGATTAAGCAGTTTAAGTATAGCACTACTCAACTCATCCTTTAGGACTGAGTTCTGTTGAACAGCCAGTGCTAATGGTTTTCGACTGAATTCATTGCCAATGTTTTGAAGGTCGCAATTAGTCATAACAGCATATTTAACCATGGTTGCTTCCGCTGCAAATTATCCCTTCAATTAATCGATCACTACTTGAAATTTCAATTTACTCACCGATGAAAGCAAAGCCTTCGTTTGGTTTGGATGACTCCTTAACCCGAGCGACTCCTTCGCTCCACGTTTGTGGCTGTTTAGCCTCTTGTATTTGAGCCCAAATTTTTGTATACTTATCACTGACCGGATAGTCCCAAACGGCAAGTTTAGCCCTTTCCGTCTCATTTAAAGTGTCGTTCAAAGACATGTCTTTCCAAATCCTTTTTTATTACAAAGTGTTAAATAAAATTAACAAAAAAACTGTTGTATTACTCATAGAATTTTTCTTCAATTCCGGCCATTCTTTCAAAATAAGTAGAAGAAGAAGTACCCTGTTGGGGCGCGTACTTTATTTTATACTGTTTGGCCAAATCATCGAGAGATTCAATGGGAGAATCCAATCGGGAAACTGTGAGAAAAGCGGCCAAATTAGCCGTATAGGAGGCTATTATAATGAATCCGAAAAGCCACCATGTTGCTGCTACCAATCTGCCCGATAAATTGCGAGGAGCCTCACCACCTCCTTGAGGGGTCAGTGACTGAATTTTTTAATTTAATTATTTGTATAAAAATTAAATAAAGTGTTTTGAGACATACAGTCATACAAAACCAAAGACATTCTTTAAGAGTGAATTCCCTCTTCTCGTCGTCGTCTTTATATTTCTCTTTATTGTTGTGATAACTATAAGGACTCAAACGATCGAATAAATACATCAGAAAACTATGAAATAATTAAAAATAATTAAATTGTGTGTGGCTTTCAATTGTATGACTGGAGGTAAGACCTGGTGAAGAAATATGCCGCCAAAATACAGAGCCACACATTTGTTTCCAAGACTGTCAAGAATTTGAATAAATGTGACGGAACTGAAGGCTTTTTCATCAAAATAGTTATTCCGACCAAATCATAATAAGGAACAGTAAAATCTACGACTGTTTCGCGCTCTGCCATCACAGATATCGGCCCTAATGCTATGTCGGCGGTCTTTAAATTAATATAAGGGTATAACCAAAGGACTCGAATTGAGATAATATTTAAAATAATTCTAATATAAGATTACATTTGATATATAATTGGGAATAATATTTGAGACAAAAGAGATATAAAATATATAACAAAGTATTCCTAAAATTGAAATCAATTTCACTCAATACTTACATCATTAGCCAATTCGCCAATCATTCCGTTCCATATTTTTTCTGAAACTTTAGTACCAAAGAGGCCGTCCTTAACTGTTCGAATGGTATAGGTGAATTTTTTTTCTTCATCGGTGTGATTAAGAATTTCTTTGAGTAAATCAATACAATAGCCATAATAGTTATCATTGCCTTCAGTTTTGTTTGAGTCGTATGCCATAACAAAAGGTGCTTGCTTAAATAGTGTTAAAACAATTAGAGCTAATATTCAACAGAAGATATTATATTTACAAGAATAGTAACAATTCTATAATGTTTAGGCCCTTTATTGGCGCCTTCCTCTTGAGCTTGGCTAAATATCAAAGTGCCTGTGTGTCCCTCGTACTCCCACTCACATATTTTCTTATTTCTATTTGGTTTGTCTCCCGAAATGATCACATTATTTGTTCTGACACTTATTTCTTGATAGTTATTTGCAATTTTATATGACCCGAATACAAATCTGCCAAACATTCCATAAAACAATTCGGTTGATAACTCCTGTGCCAATTGAAAGGCAGATCTCTCCACTTTCAGTTCTTTATCCATATGTTTACCACATTTAGGATAAGTAATGGTTTGCGGCCACGAATTGTTGAGCAAATCGTCGATCAGTCCTAATGTAAATCGAGTCAAATCGTGATAGAAATAAGAGTCAACTTTATCCATATTATCGATATTATTGAGAGTTGTGTTCAACTCATAGTCGTGTAAACGAGTCTTAAGTGGTTGAGAGAACATCACTTCAATCCGATTACATGTTTTGCACATCAGTTTCCCTTTGCTCTGAACACACCATTTATTAAATAATTTAAATTTAAAACAAATAATTATTTCTTACTTTAGTAATTAAATGCCATTTATTTTGTTTGTCAAACATTTCATTTTCGTTCGCCTAAAGAGTGATATTTTAAACGTTTTAGACTTAATTTTATTAAATTTCAATCAATAACTGACCGCTTCTATCACTTTATTCAATGTTTCAATCGTTCCAAATATGAAATAATTGTGTAAATTAGCCTTTTTTATGTCAGCCAATAGTTTGGTATACTGTTCCACTGTTTTGCCCTCCAGAGGACGGATTATATAACGGGTCTTTGTATTTACCAACAGTGTCTTCTGTTTGTGTTCCATGTCTTGGGTTAGATGTGGGGTTAGTTTTAATTAATTAAAAGTTATTTGTTATGATTTGTACTCTTTTAAAACAATTTTTTAACTCTTTAAGACTTTACAACTAATTATCAAATTATTAAAAAATATATTCTAAAAGACTTACTAAAAGAGTTGTCGTAATAAACTATAAGAGTTTTGTAGTTATAATGGAGAACCATATCTTTGACCATTAAAGGCAATGTATCTCCCGGTTGGCTAACGTGAATCAAGTACTGTTTTTCGATATCATCCAGATTCCTCCAGTTTAATATTCCAGATCCCAACTGATATGTGGTACTAATCGTTGGAATTCCCATTTCTCGGACCAAATTCTTAACTTTAGGAGATGTTTGAGGAGATTCTGTTACGTCTATAATATATGTCGGTTTCGATTTATCGCGAAATATTTGTTCACAAATATTGACAGATGAGTCCTCTTCTCCGATCAAAACTTCATTAATTTTTATTTGGTTATCATTCGGGGATTTAAAGCCTTCAAAAGCCATTCGAATAGCATTGAGAGCCACTTCATTGCTCCGATCGATTGTCACCACTTTTAACGATACATTTTGATATAAATAAAGCTATCAATTAAGAAGTTATATCGACTCTACAAGATATTAGACAACTAGAAATAGTCTATATTACCAAGTACACCATAACTATCTTTAACTCTATTTTATTTTAAATGAGGACATATTATTTACTATATTATCATAAAATAAGCGATCAGTTTATTTAAAGCTTATTTGAGGACAAAAAATAGTTGTAATACAAACTTACCTGCAGTCAAATCTTTTGACGCAACGACTCTCGAAATTGTGAATAAAATCAAAACTGTAAGCAATTGTTTGAAATTTGTCTGCATTTTAATTACTTTAAAAACTTTCAAATGATTTCATTTATACAAAAACTATATAACTATTAGTTTAAATTCTTTTCAAAATGTTTCTAAAAAGTATTTTTCGCCCGTTTTTAGTATATTTAATGTTTTATTGATTAAAATTTAATTAAATGAGATATCAATTTGAATACAAGTATTGGAATCGAATGAAGACCACAAGTCTTAAACTGAATGCTATTTGATTGGACGCATTTCTTCAGATAATTCTTCAATATTTTTATAGATTTTCTAGAAATCTATCATTTATTCTAATAATTGGTTGGTCTCTACGGTAACTATTTTTATGTTTATTTGTAGTGAAAGCACTTATCATTACTATAGGCGTTGAAATGTTTCATCAAAAACAACATACTATCAGTCAAATCGATATAATATCACCTTGCTCTTATTGTTGCATTTGATTCGTTATTGAAATATTCACCAAAGAATGTTCACAACAGAATTGCTTTTAAAAAGTATAGATTTATAGCATACTCTTTGGGTTTTCTAATGTATTTTAATAAGAGAGAGCTCTTCAAAGGCTATATTTTATTTATTTGTTATAATGCCTTATATTTAGTCCATTCTATTATGTTTTAAAGAAGAGACAAAACATAATTTCATCAGAGATGGGCAAGCTTTTTCAACTTAGGAGGTATAGTGGGCCAAAATATACCACCTAAATTTTTTCGATCTAATAGGTTATGGGGCCTACAAATCTCAATCTTAGGGTGTATTTTGCCAAATTTTCAGCCTCAGGGGGTATTTTGGTAATACCCCCTTGCCCATCCCTGAATTACATGATTACACATCACTATAATACTATTTAGACTACACCTGGCCAAGGATGATCTTCACTACAAAGTGTCTGCCTAAAACTCATTAGACAATTAAGCGGGAGCTAATATCGGTGAAAACAATTTTATCGAAGGTTATAAGGATGCCGTGAGTGGGGCGCGAACCCACAACCGCTAAACTTTGTCTCAAAGCACGACCGCTAAAATCATTGTTATGATAATTTTAACTAAATTAAGACGAAATTAACCGAATTTAATTGGGATTTAGCTGGAAAATGGTCACTTTCGGCCGGAAATACCTCCATTTTGACCGCCATATTGTTTTTAAAAAATCCCCTACCTGATCCCCCTCCTGGACCTTGCACATGAAACTTCATACTAAACTTTAACCTCTAAATGTGAAGTCCACTAAATGTGAAAATCCTCTCTAATGTGAACTAAAATAG